>NQII01000563.1:61616-114283 GCA_002778355.1 Clitarchus hookeri | reverse complement strand
CCCCCCCCAACTTTCTCTCTGACCATGGGTGTTTGTCTCCCTCTTCCCCCCTCCATGTGTATGAAGAGATTGGGTGGCTTTTAACATTGAGGTCTTGAGAGCTGATGTGGGTGAAGCGAGGTGAGTATGGAGTAGTGCCGGAATGCAGCAGTGCATATATGGTACGATACAGACAGGTAAGCAGGTTCCCAGTTAACGGACAAACACCAAGTGGTGATGTTCCCTCCCATTGTTGTGATGCTCTTAAACACCATAGTAAAGTAAGAAGCAGATTGAAAGCGTTGTTCTGATTACAGGTGTTCAATGACCAGAACCAAAAGGACTCGCTGTACAACCTACTAGGTGTAGTCTGCCGCCACCTGGCTCCGCCACATCCGGCAAGTTGTGGCATCTAGTCGTTACATGCACTGGCTGTCTGGACACAAATAAAGCAATAGCTACTTCTGAATAAAGTTTTTTTTTATTGAGAGCACAAAATAATATTTCTGTAATTTCAATACATATTACAAAAAAAACAAAATTTCTATGAAACACGCATTTAAAAACTAACAATGCACTATACTCTCACTTTTGGTGAATTCGAGCTATGCCAAATATATGGTTCAATATAAATAAAACTGTCACAACACCTTGAATTTAAAACTCTTTCTCTTGAATAAACATCTGAATTTTTTGAATTTATGATTCTTAAAAATTTGATTTTATTGTTGAAATATCTTGAAATTTTCAGGGAAAATGTACAATCCTTGCCATTAAGTTTTGCACACCAAGAAGGAACTGTTCTATTCAAACAATATCCAGGGTTGCCACCTTTCTCTCAATGGAAAATTTCCTGACGGTTCCATGATTTCAGATAAAAAATATACACCCCTTGACCATTTGTTTAACACATTTTTGTGTTATGCTGATGAAACACACTTATAACACCAAAACAACTACTTAGATCTCACAATGTAACACACCTGAACAAAATCCCATATAGTTACTTTTGCATTGGACACATTTTGTTTTCAAAGGTGTTAGATGATTACAGTAATAAAACAGCCAGATACATCTCAGAATTTCCTAATATTCAATCTCTGTGTTCAAAATTACCTGACAGCTTCCAAATTCCCTGATATCTTCCCATTTTCCAGGTTTTGTATAAAAGTAGCAACCATGAATGTTTTATTAGTGTGGTGGAAAAAATAAAATAGATAATGATTACTGTATCAGGACAATGTTCTGCCTATCCAAGGAACAGAAGAGTAACTTAAAGTAACATGCTGAATCCCCTTGTGACTGGATATGCTGATATGACAGGGCACTGTATAAAATTGTGTTTATTACTGCTGTATCTCTCTCCAAATCACCAACATTCTGACAGTGCTCCAAGAACAATAAAGACAGTGAATATCTAACAATGTAACACAATGTTCAAAATTAATATGGACATCTTGTTCAGACAAAATTCAGGTAAATATGCATATGGCTTTCATGCACCATTCCCCTTACGGGTAATCCCCAGCAAATAATTTTTAACACCTCAAGGAAGCATCACTATGGGCCCTCCCATGACTGCAGTATGAATTCCCGGGAAGCATAATTTCTCGCAAATTATATTTGTAACAGTAGGATAATGTTAAGAGTCGAGTAGCGAATAGATTAAACTACAGATTCCACTTAGTACTTTTCTCCTTTCCTTTAATTAAAACTATGCAAGAAGTCCCAAAAAACAAAACTATAATTTTTAAAGCATTTTCACTATTTATTTTTAAATAAATTTATTGAATAAAAGCAAAATGTGGCAACTGCAGATTACTCTTTTTTATCTACATTTGAAACACTTTGCATTGCCAGAACATTTATCTGCTGAGATACATGTACACACACACACACACACACACCATTTGTTTTCCAGACAATATTTTACTAGGGTGTCCACTTATTATGATGATTATAGATTGTAGAACTAGTGATTGGTCGAGTCTAGTCAAACAAAAAAATAAACTCTTTAAGAGTTTTTTTCCCAGCAGGCACTGAGCTACTGAACGTGCAAGTCGAGTCACAGTGTTTTGAAGTTATAAACAAACAAATATTTGCACCTAACAAACACTTTTCGTATCTCGCAAATCAATAATTGTACGTTGCTAAACCATTTGAGTTGCGGCGGCGCAATGACAACAACATGACTACATGTGTTGACACTCAATTTTTGTTTGTGATGCTCGGCACTTCGACAGCGATAAAAGCCGACGAGTCATGACGCCGCTTCGTCTCTCCTGCTGCATGAATGGCGGCGCTGGCACGGCGGGCGACAGATATCAAGGTCGACAGGTACAGTCTTAGGACGACACAAATAAATACAACCATACGATGTATTTAAACATGAAAAGCCTCTTTATCTCATGGCACATCACACCTTCAGCATAAACATGCGTAGGTACACTTGCCATTATTTTTCTCAACATTAATGTTTTAAAAATGTATGCTTAAAAAAAGAACTATCAAAAAACAAAAACTTTAAATGTGAAATGCTTGTCCGCTCACTTGGCAACATGCAGACAGAGCAGCCTGAAAACTACCCTCCCTCTCCTCTCCTGTAACTGTTATTTTATTTGTATTTTTCTATCAGCATCACGTGGCAGATGTTACTGATCCTTTTATACCTTCTCTAAAAAAACCGTAGTCATTCACTCGTCAGTGGGAGGGAAAAGGCAGCACTGTGAATCTTTTAACCAAACTAATGATCACTCTGATTGCTAGAAACTAATCCCAAACTATTTTCTTGGTAAACAATGACTATAAGAGGAGGAGAAGGAAGTTGTAATCCCTTCACAGTTGCTTCTAACTTTTCTGAAGCCTAGCTAAAGTTCTACTTCCATGATATTCCTCCGCCTCATGCAAACAAAGCTTTAGCGAGTCAAGAAAATTGGGTTACGCCAAAGGGACAATGCACGCTGCATTTGTGCGCACACAGTGTAATAATATTTTGCATAAGAACTATTACTTACTAGGCATTACCAACACACCTATTTTCTCAGTTTTTTTCCCATATTAATTATAAATGGGATATTATAACTTACAACTAATATGTAAGTTAACCTATTTTCTCAGTTTTTTTTCCTTCATATTAATTATAAATGGGATATTATAACTTACAACTAATATGTAAGAATGGTTTTTTTTTTATAAACATTAACACAAGCATAAAATGCCTGTGAAATATGACGTACAGTGGAACCGCGTTATAACGATAGTCGACAAAGGCAAAATAAATTATTACTATAGCGAGTTATTGTCATAACAAAATTTACCATGCCCGTAATTGTTTTTATTGTATTTGCCCTTGCAGATACGTCACTGCGTAAAAGAAGCAAAAAGATAAGGAAGCCAGCCACCCACCGCAGTTGTTTACCTTCTTTTAACGACTGTAGGGTACCTTTATCTTACAGCACGCCACAATTTTTTGACTTTTAGCGCCGCAAGTTATTTAATTAAGTATTTTCTAGGGATGGGTCGAATAACAAAAAATACAGATTCCGGTTCCGGTACAGATACTACAATATAAATATCGGTTCCAGTATTAGGTTATATTTTGAATACTTGCCTTTTGCTTGCAACGTAAAATTCATTAAATGTTTTATTTAACCTATGGAAGAATTGAACAATAACAAAGTGTGAAGATTAGTTTTAATGAATACAGATAAACTTGTTGTATTAAATTTATTTAAGGTTAGTAAATATGTAACAAATTATTCTTTTTTTACATTAATATGTGGTGATTGTGATATGTTTGGAAAATACTTTAATTAAATAACTCTCAGCGCTAAAAGCCAAAACATTGTGGCGTGCTGTACGATAACAGTAACCTATGTTTGTTAAAATAACATATAACTGAAATGAGAGGCCTTCTTTTTTTCTTTTTGCTTCTTGTATGCAGGGACTGGCCTTCATTCTTTTTTTTTTTACTTTTTTTACACAGGGACTGGGTGGCCGGCTTCCTTTTCGTGCTGGAATGCGACAACACCTCTGTCTTGTCGACTAGTGTCTGCCTTACATGGAAACAAAGGCCTGGAGGAATGTATCGATCAGCTAGCAGGGTTGTTTCTGTAGCAGCGGGGGACTGAGGGATAAAGAGAGAGAAGGGAGAGGAGTGATGATGTACGAACGAGAGATGAGATAACAGACTGTTCCTCTACACTTCCCTCTAAACATCTCCAAACAGTTTAGGACTTCACTCCTTAATTTTTTTTTTTGTGTATAGCACGCACCCCAGAATTTTTTTCTCTTTATTTTGGGGGGGAAAATGGCACGCTATACACGAGTAAATATGGTATCGTAAACAATGTAGCGTTGTAGACGTAATCATGCTTTTCCCCTTACACGCCTGTGGCAATGCGACGACCTTGCAAGCAGCAGTCTTCCTACCCCCACAACATAAAAGGAGCGGTAGGCTGCTAGCATCTCACCGCCCCCCACTGCATTCAACAGAACCAACCATTTCTCTCCGCCCCCTCCTATACTACACTGAGGCGACAAAAGTCATGGGATACCTCCTAATATTGTGTCGGACCTCCTTTTGCCCGGCGAAGAACAGCAACTCGACGTGGCATGAACTCAACAAGTCGTTGGAGAAGTCCCCGGCAGAAATATTGAGCCATGCTGCCTCTATAGATGTCCATAATTGCAAAAGTGTCGTCGGTGCAGGAGTTTGTGCACAAACTGACTTCTCGATTATGTCCCATAAATGTTCGATGGGATTCATGTCGGGCGATCTTGGTGGCCAAATCATTTGCTAGAATTGTCCAGAATGTTCTTCAAACCAATCGCGAACAGTTGTGGCCCTGTGGCATGGCGCATTGTCATCCATAAAAATTCCATTGTTGTTTGGGTACATGAAGTCCATGAATGGCTGCAAGTGGTCTCCAAGTAGCTGAACATAACCCTTTCCAGTCAATGATCGGTTCAGTTGGACCAGAGGACCCAGTCCATACCATGTAAAAACAGCCCACACCATTATGGAGCCACCACCAGCTTGCACAGTTCCTTGTTGACAACTTGGGTTCATGGATTCGTGGGGTCTGCACCACACTCGAACCCTACCATCAGCTCTTACCAACTGAAATTGGGACTCATCTGACCAAGCCACTGTTTTCCAGTCGTCTAGGGTCCAACCAATATGGTCACGAGCCCAGGAGAGGCGCTGCAGGCGATGTTGTGCTGTTAGTAAAGGCACTTGAGTCGGTCTTCTGCTGGCATAGCCCAGTACAGCCAAAGTTCGCCGCACTGTCCTAACGAACATGTCCATCGTAATCGCAGGAATCAATTCCTGCGATTACTTCACTAAGTGTTGTTTGTCTGTTAACACTGACCATTCTGCGCACACGTCGTTGGTCTCGGTCATTAAGTGCAGGCGGTCGGNCTGTTAACACTGACCATTCTGCGCACACGTCGTTGGTCTCGGTCATTAAGTGCAGGCGGTCGGCCACTGCATTGTCAATGATGGGAGGTTATGCCTGAAATTAGGTATTCTCGGCACACTCTTGACACTGTGGATCTCGGAATGTTGAATTTCCTAACCATTTCCGAAATGGAATGTCCCATGCGTCTAGCTCCAACTACCATTCTGCGTTCAAAGTCTGTTAATTCCTGCCGTGAGGCCATAATCACGTCAGAAACCTTTTCACATGAATCACTTAAATACAAATGAAAGCCCAACCAATACACTGCCCATTTATACATTTTGTACGCGATACTACTGCCATCTGTATATTTGCATATTGCTATCCGATGACTTTTGTCACCTCTGTGCATATCCAGCGTACCCGCCTTTTCTGGTGTCGACTAGCTCTACTCCAATTCGTACCTCTCCCCTCTACTATCATACCATCTTCCTTATCCCTCACAACACCTGCATGCACCACGCGAGTGTCACCATGCGAAACAAGACTACCTAAAGCCCAAAGAGGTCAACTTGGTAGGGAAAAGAGTCTACGGTTTGTGCAGGAAGAATTATAAGGCTGTGCTATGGATGCCTCGGGTGCAGAATGATAGCAGCTGTATAAGACTAGGACTACCGGACATGGAAATATTCAACCTCAAGTCAGGCCACACTGCAAAAAGTTTTGTAAAAGTATAGTGTAAAACCACCGCACAGAAACTCTTGTCATTTTATCTTCAATTTCTAGTTTTCTGTTGAAAATTACGTGCATTTAAAAACTATCTTATTTCAAAATGTTTTCTTTGCATTTTTTTCACAAATGTGACAAACTATCATCCTATGTAAAAAAAAAACCACTCAATCGAAAAAAAAAAAAAATCGGGTTGTTCAATTTGAACTTTATAAATCTGAATACATATATTATCTACCAAAAACTTCTGAAAATTTAAATGATTTTCTGTATGAAATATGCAAACCTGAGCAATTATTTGCATCAAATTAATCAGAAATGATAAAACTGTTGCTATTATGTAATTAACTATGGATGGGTCAGTTCGGTTCTTCGGTTCCAATTTATACTGGTTCTTGAGGTTTGACTCGGAACCGGTTTTAGGGGAACAACCACTACTCGGTTCTCGTTTCTACACAGCAATTAATTTACTGCAAAACTCTATCCTTTGTTTTTATTGATGGAGGACATATCGCGAGGGAAAAGGGGTTTAATAAAGGAAAAAAATTCTGGGGTGAACGCCTTACACGAAAAAAAAAATTAAGGAGTGGTAGTCCTAAACTGTTTGGCGATGGGTGATGTTTAGAGGGAAGTGTAGAGGAACATTCTTTCATCTCTCGCTCTTACATTATCACTCAGCNTTTGGCGATGGGTGATGTTTAGAGGGAAGTGTAGAGGAACATTCTTTCATCTCTCGCTCTTACATTATCACTCAGCACGCCCCTGTAAGCAACACTGCTAGCCCATCCATACATTTCTCCACGCCTTCTTTGTTTCCCTGTAAGGCAGAGAATAGTCTAGTCAAGGAGGCTGGAGAAGGGAAGAAGCTAGAGGTGTGGCAAACACAGCAAAAAAAACCTGCAGGTCACTGCATAAAAAAAGCAAAAAAAAAAAATAAAAGGCAGGCGGGTAAAAGAAGCAAAAAGAAAAAGAAAGCAGGTCGCCCACTGCAGTTGTTGACATTCTTTTAGTGACCATAGGTTAAAACCACGCCACAATGTACTGGCTTTTAGCACTGCTAGTTATTTAGTTAAAGTATTTTCTTACATATTTATTAGCCNTTTGGCGATGGGTGATGTTTAGAGGGAAGTGTAGAGGAACATTCTTTCATCTCTCGCTCTTACATTATCACTCAGCTCGCCCCTGTAAGCAACACTGCTAGCCCATCCATACATTTCTCCACGCCTTCTTTGTTTCCCTGTAAGGCAGAGAATAGTCTAGTCAAGGAGGCTGGAGAAGGGAAGAAGCTAGAGGTGTGGCAAACACAGCGAAAAAAACCTGCAGGTCACTGCATAAAAAAAGCAAAAAAAAAAATTAAAGGCAGGCGGGTAAAAGAAGCAAAAAGAAAAAGGAAGCAGGTCGCCCACTGCAGTTGTTGACATTCTTTTAGTGACCATAGGTTATAACCACGCCACAATGTACTGGCTTTTAGCACTGCTAGTTATTTAGTTAAAGTATTTTCTTACATATTTATTAGCCNTAACCACGCCACAATGTACTGGCTTTTAGCACTGCTAGTTATTTAGTTAAAGTATTTTCTTACATATTTATTAGCCTTAACTAAATTTAATACAAGTTAATCTGTATACATTAAATTTTATCTTCACACTTTGTTATTGTTCTATTCTTCGGTAGGTTAAATAAAACATTTAATGAATTTTACCTGCATTGGTTGAATGAAGTAGCTAGCAAAATGCAAGTATTCAAAATGGAACCGAATACTGGGACCAATATTTAAATTGTAGAATCTCGTACCGGAACCGGAACAGATTTTTTTTGTTATTCGACCTATCCCTAAATTAAAGTAATATGTACACAATAAATAGATTACACTCCATGTTAAATACCCTTAATGAGGTACGCTATATTCTGTTTGATCCACGAAAATTTATGCATCTGTTCTTTTTCCACTAAGCACAGTGGCAAGCAAGTACACTGTCTTGCCTCCAAAACTACCTACGTGCTGTAGCAACTAATGTCCATCCATGACTGAAATTAATCATTCTATTTATCATACACAATGAAAAAGATATACAAAGGCAATTTACTTTAGCTGATAAAATTACAGATTACAAATATTTATTGGCTATTCACTGTAAAGCAAGCACTTTTTGAAGCCCTCTCATTTGGAATAATAGTCAATAAATATATTTTATTGTAGCGTTAGACGTTAACTTCCAAGTCTGGTGAAATATAAAAACTGTGTTTATTACTTACCTGACAATGTTTATTTAAAAGAGTGGTGGAAGGATAAAAAATCGCTGATCCAAAAAAAAAAAAAAAAAAACTAGGGCCTCAAAAGTGCTCACTTTACAGTGAACAGCCTATAATATAATTGATAAATGAAAATATTTACATACTGTAACAACTTTTACTGTATCTCTGCACTTGATTGAACACTGGACGTGAGAAATTTGAACAGTGCATAATGGATGGAGTTTTCAGAATACATGGCAGTGAATTGTGGTGGAAATGCAGTAGGCCATTGACAAATAAAGAATAATTTATTAAACTGTACATCTACATATCTTTACTGATTGCACATACATCTATAATTCAGTAAAATCATACACAAAGGCAATAACACCGCCCTGTCTCTTGTTACCTGTGACTGGACTTTGTCACAGAAAAACAGGCGTTATTTGCTGGCAGATATGCAAGGATACAATACACCATGAGACATGTACCAACAGTACACGTACAGTTCTGACAACATGCTAAGTACAGTTCAGCTCCTCTGCATACTCTGATATACCGTACTTGTTCCATCTTCATAAGCAGATCACCTCTGCTGCACCCACGCACTGTGCGGCTCTTCAGAATTTTTATTTCATGCGACAGAGGTAGCGCAGTTGCAACATCTTGACCTCATCAGTGATAAACTTGACGACCCCCTCCTGGTTGTCGATGGAGAGCAGTTCTCCTACTGCCTCACGGTCCTCCCCCATTATTACTTTCACTTGATCCCCTCGCTCAGGGGTGATGGGCTCCAAGTGATCCGACACTATGTTCAACACCCGGTCCTCCTTCGGCAGGAAAACCGAGCACATCCCACCCTGTTGAACAAACACCCATTACAGCACTGCCCATTTCCTTTCAAAACAATAGTTAAAAAATATATAAACTAATGAACAATGTTAAACATTTTATAAGAAATTGTACGAAAATTATAATACCAAAAATACAATAAAACCTTTTTTCTGCCCTTTTCAAGGAACAGTGCAAAGTTTCACAAAATGATGAAAGTGTTGGATGTAGATGTATGCTGTATGAACAATAAAAATACATTTAACATTCAGGCAAGCATAAAATTGGTGTGTGTAAAATAAGTTCTTCAATAATAATAAAAAAAAAAAAAAGTATCCTATATTTTGGTTGAAATATCTGCATACGAGATACAATACGGCATCTCAGCTGAAACTAATACAAGCAGTCTGTCTTCACATCAGGACCTTGCTCTGTTTTTGTTAAAATACTGATGGGCCAGAACATTTCCACCCATCCCCTTTGTCCCTCTCCACGTAACTGGTTGCTAGATTCTTATCTCACAGCCACAGGCGAATTATTTCCCTTCCGCATAACACTACTCCCCCACACACACTATTTCTAAACATCCGGTGGTGGAATAATTGGGCAAGTAGGGAGGGTTTTACTAATAAATCCCTTGAATTTCCTGCTACAAGTTAGTAAAAATGAACTTCATACTTGCTAAAAGTTGCGTGGCGCACTGTGTTCACGCTTAAGGGAGGACCTATACATCCGTATAGGGTATAATTTCTCTTGAAAAACATCAAATTATAATAATAAATTAATATTTTATGAAACCATGTTATTTTTCTTTAGAAACTATAGTCAGCTCTCAATTCTTAGACTCCTGGTATAACCACCTTCTTGCAGTAACGACCTTCTTGAAATAACGACCATCTCAAAATAACAACTCTTATTTAGGGAACCATAAAACAATTTTCCATTAACGACTCTCTCAAAATAACGACCCTTTTCCCAGGAACCGTGAAGGGACATAGAATCCAGAGTTGACTATATTAAAATGCAATTTTTGAGTTTTTAAGGGCCAAAAACAATCAAAAAAAGCTGAAATTTAATTTAAAAAGCACATAGATTTTACAAGCCATTAAGGTCAACATTTGAACATATTTAACAAATCTAAAATAAAACTTTGCTGCTCAAGCTGTGCAAAAAATGGCTAAATAAATGTTAACTCAATTTTTGCAAATAGGGTAGAAGATGAGTCAGAATTGGCTCATATTCCTATAATGACCACTTTTCCTGGGAATCATGAAAGGTTGTAGTTTTGAGAGCTGACTGCACCTGCAGAGAGCTGAACAACTCAATGCCGTAAGAGGATTTTCAAAGTTCTCCAACTATTATCCATTGATTTTCATATCTATACAATAACCCATGTTTACTCTTATTCAGCCCGAAATTGAACTATTTATAAAGGTAATTTGTACTACACAAAATCATCTCCTGCAGAGAAACCTGTACTCACAGAAGTGCTGCGGATGACGCCAGTCTGACCAATGAGGCCCTGGTCCTCATGTGTATCCCTTATGCGCACTTCAATATCCACAGTGTGCCATTCTTGCAGTGGCAGCTGGTCAAGACCTGTACAAAAAACAAAATTTAAACTTTTTGAAATCATATTTTTTTTACACTTGTTAAACATCCTAGAAATGTGTAAAATTTGCAAAGGTAAATAATGGCGCTACGATAAATGCAACGTGAAAATGGATTAAAATAAAGTACTACAAAGAGTCTTCAAATTATGTAGCATGTGAGTTAAGGTTGCACGTAGGGCGCTAGGCTACCAAAAATTATGAAAGGACAGAAATTCAAGTACTCGCAGTGTAATACTTTTCAAACAAACACACACACACTCACACACGCACAGAAAGAGGACACATTTCCCACGCTGTTACATGATCGCAACGTTTCGCTGGCCAAGCCAGCTTCATCAGGTGGCAAGTTATGAGACAGTTTACTATGAGATGCACACTGTTCCGCAAAACTTTAATGCTATAATCTGCACATTACTATTATGCAAAAACTTTAACGTGATACGTCTTGAAATATTGTGATACTTTAAAATGCAACCACAAGGCTAGCAATACAATCAAAACTGACTGACAGATATTAAATATGGACATCACCTAAAAATCTCTTTGACTGTCTAACGGCCTGAGTACTAGCAATTTCACTTTGCCAGTAAGGATTGTGCTTACATATCAAAAACACACTGCAATTGCAGTATAATGTAATTTATCCAAACCAAATAAGATCACTTGGATAAAGGAATGAAATAGAATACACTATGCAGCAAAAATCACATACTGTAATGAAACAAAATACTATTTTCACATAAATAATTAAAACATTGTTTGTACACATAATTAACATTAAAATGTAGAGTGTAATGTACTGTGTGCAGTAACTTGCAAATTCTTTGTGAACTATTTGTATAATTACATGCAGTGGGGTTGTGTTTAACAGTGCATGCATATTCAATTGGAGACAGCAACCTTCACTAGGGTATACATTTATTTAAATAATACGTACACATAATAAAATATTACAGTATCATACATAATGTACCATAACTGTCAATCCTGATAAACTAGAAATTCAAATTAATGAGTGCTGGGTAAGTTAGGTTATATTTTACGACTGTCATCTACTTTTAGGACAGAATCCAAAATGTGTAAAATGAGAGTAGGTGTGAAGAGGGAGAGCTGGGAGACATTGTATTATTATTTATGGAAATCGCTTAACATTAGGCCTGCAGTTTATTTTTAACTTGCTATCTTTACTACAATCAAAACGTTGGGCAATCGATTTTCATTTGGTAATAAGACTCTGGAGGCAATATTCTTGCTCATTTCTGGAACACTGCCACCATCCTCGTCAATGAGCATCAATATACACATCTACCAACCTTCAAACAATAAAAATCAACAAACCACCTCAATTCAATTTTTGCTTCTGCTTTTCAAAACACTAGTTCTGACTTCCAAACATATGTTCCAGAACATCAGAAAACTCAAAAACTATGGAGAAACCAAACTATGCCCAGTTACAGAGAGAACTAAGGTCCATTCTGCACAGCTATGGCATTCATTCTAACTTCAAATTCAATTTTTTTTTTTCAGTGTTTTATTCCAAACACCGCAGTTCCATTCTGTTGCAAGATTTGATTGATAAGCACTAGAGAGAGAAGGACAACGACAGACACTCATCATACGCGAACTTACCGCCTCGCCATCTTGGTATTCACTGCTCCTAGAAATGCTGCCGGACAAACTAGCGCGATACTGGATACGTGCGTACTGTGCACTGTGGCAAGTTGCTAGTAATCTCGGACACAACAAAGAGAGAGTGAGACAAGGTACACTGAGGTTCTATTGATGACTGAATCTGACAGGTTTATTTTCCCCTTCAAGCTGACAGCACCATGACAAAGGCCCACGACCCTTTCACCGGCTTTGTGCAAGGGCAATGAGACACTTCCGCAGATGCTTCAGAGATAAAAGATGCTTGCGCTGCACAGTTCAGCAAACACCGCATGACATGAGGCTTATTGTCCGCACCCTAAACCGTTCACCAAGGCTGTAGACAATAACACTGATATGCGTTCCCGAGCCGAATGAAACGCATGTGAATGTTTTGCCTGGAAGCTGTGTGGGGTCCAACGTTTTGTCTTGGGAAACCAAAGATACAGTGGGCTTATCAATGTGGAGCAGTGTATGATGCTTTTGCTGAAACTGATAAGTGCAAGTAGAGAGATATGACGCTAGCCTATGGGATGTCCCAAGGCAATTGAAACATAATTTTGTGTTCCGAGCTATTTGTTGTCTGTCTGTAGGTGAGGCATCAACAAATTCAGGACACTTGTAAACAGAATGGGTGGTTTGCTGACACACTGCACAAGATCTTGTTTTAGGTTCTGAACTGGTAATAAATACTGCCTTTTGTTGTGAGGTTGTATGACTTACTTCATCAGCAGTGGTTTCCGAGACATGTTATTTGCACTAACCTTATTTGCTATATCAAGAGCAAAATCCATTTTTAATACTCTAGACTGAACAAAACCTACAAGTTCAGAAACCTTAGGAATTGTTTCAGTGCTGTCTGTACATGAGTTTTCGAAATTTGTGAGCATACACACATCCAAATGTGGCCAGAACAGTGTTATTGTTTGTGATATCATGGCCTAAGCCTTCGAAAGCATGAGCGTTCTCATTGAAGGTGTTGACAAACTGTTTGACTGATTGAAGATTTGCAGAGTTGACAGAAGACAGGTCCAGAATTCTGTTTATGTATAGAGTAGCGAGTTTCCTGATGTTCTGGTACTGGGAAATGAGAAGTTCCCAAGCTACTGTGTAGTTTTCAGTTGTAATCGGTAGATTGTTTACTAACTGTAAAGCTTCTCCCTTGAGGCATCCCAACAAATACTGGAATTTCTCAATATCGGCTAATCCCTGATTGTCGTGAATCATCGCCTGGTACAGCTAGGAGAACATGGGCCATTCGTCCCAATGACCTGAAAAGGATGGCAAATTAATTTTCGGCAGACGTACATTTGCAGACGGGGCGGCAAGAGAAGATGTGGAAAAAGCTTGTACACCATGACAGTACAGAAATGAGGTTATGAGACATGTGTTGCACAACTGGGCAAACAGGACTCGTGCTTTGCTGTAAACACATTTTCATCCAAATCCTCCAAGCGGTCCGTTTGCAAAAGTTCGTTGCACAGTGTTTACTGCACTTTCAACAGTGTTGAGTTGTGAACCAAATGCATTCACTTTGTGAACAACATTCAGTGTGACTTCGGGGGCCTTAATCGGTGCTTGTACCCTATCATTTGTGTGCTTAAGCTTACTTTCTTGGATCTTGAACTTAAGCTTAAATATCTTAAACCCCAAAGCTAAGATCACATCATCAAACAAAAGAATGGAAAAACATAAGGAAAAAAATTAATACATGTGATTGGCAAAATGCCTAATGAGCTAATAAAAGTCACATTGACGTGTCTGACACAACATAAATATATTTACAAAAACACTCCTCAACACACAAGGAAGAAACAAGATACAGACATGTAATTAATCACCCAGGTGCCAAAAATATCAACGAACATTAGACAATGGAAACACCAAACCTTACGTTTTCGACTAAAAATATCACCAAAACTGAAGATTTCATCACATAATAATGAAAAGGGACGAAAAAAAATCTTCATTTCATCTGAGGATGCTTGAGTTGCGAAAGTAGATTCAGAGAGAGGGCACGGTCACTTCACACACGTGATAAACTTAACATTTACGCCATGCACATAAAGAGGAACTAAACTTTATCACAGTTACACATCACAATCTCTGGATACGAAATCCGACCACGGAAGACCAAATGTTGCAAGATTTGATTGATAAGCACTCGAGAGAGAAGGATAGCGATGGACACTCATCATACGTGAACTTACCACCTCGCCATCTAGGTATTCAATACTGGATACATGTGCACTGCGCACTGTGTAGTTCCACGCCCACACACACAATATAGTACACGAGACTATACAACACATACAATTATGTTTTCTTGCGCAATGTCTTGAGGAATGTTACCTTAACAACAAACACAGAACTCTAAATATGTACCTGCACCAGGTGTCTGTGGGTTATATGGAGAAGGTGCTGCTCCTGGTGTCATAGGACTGTAGCCAAGAGGTGAAGGTGTACCATATGGGACCCCACTGGTAGGCGAGGGAGTATAGCCAGATGGACTAGGAGTAGCAACATATGCAGGTGNAAAAAAAAAAAAAAAAAAAAAAAAAAAAACACATGACAATAATATGCTATGTTGAACATCACAACTATAAATTACTTGTTACAATTCATTATCATTATTCTTTCCCAATTACACTAGAACCATGCTGCAAAGAGTATGGACTGTAATTACACATTCACTATAGCAATAATTTTTTTAATGCAACACTTTGCTCTACATTAAATAAACGGTTCAAATTCTCACTTAAAACTAATGCCTTTTTGGTCTGCAAACACTTCATTTAGAGAAGTCAAAAGAATGTCTATGAATTTCCCTTCTCTCATACACACAACAGGAAAGCATAGGAGATGAGGAAAGCAGATGGAGAAAAATTAATAAATTATTACATTTTTAAAAAAGTCCTTGCAGGATAAGCCAATTGCAGCACATGCAAAATCTCACAACCAGAACTTCGACTCCTGTTACAAAACTAGATGAGGTTTTTTTACCTTCAAATAATCATGCAGAACTTTAATGCTGGTAACTGGCCCACCAATGTATCACTAAAGCCAGACAGCCACCTTGACTAAACATAAGATAACCCCTCTTCCACATTTCTAATTTTCCTCCGCACCCTAGTTTGCCTCCCGGCTGCTAAGCTCACTGATTGCCAAACACAAATACATCAAGTTTTGTTCGGTCGCAAACAACTGAATTTGATGACCGTTTTACACACCTGCACCATATTCCTTGGTACAAAAGAATACAAACGTGTAACATATACTTAAATATTTAAAACATTTACCCTGGTAGCCAGTAGGAGATGGTGATGGCTGATATGGAGAGTAAGAATGCTCTGAGCCATACATTGTTCCTGGAGTCTGCGGAGTGTATGGACCACCAGCCTGGTAGCCTGGCGTGCCTGCGATAAAATGAGAAATTTCTATGATTCAAAGTTCAACATAATCTCATAACTTCGATACAATTTACACCAAACCAAACATGCTCTGTATGTCAGGGGCCACGGTGACTGAGCGGTTAGACTGCTCTCACCAAGGCGAACCGGGTTCAATCCCCAGCTGGTTCACTCAGGATTTTCGCAAGTTACAATCGTGCCGGCCAATGCCACTGGTCGGCGGGTTTTTCCAGGGATCTCCCGTTTCCCCCGCCCTTGCATTCTGGCACTGTTCCATACTCACCTCACTTCACCCTCATCGGTTCTCAAGACTGCCCTGTTAAGACCCGCCCAAAACTCTTCACTCACTCTCTCACTCTGTATGTCATATGTTAGGAGATAAGATCATCCCGCATGCAATACATACAATCAATACAACATACACATAAACAAGTTTTTGAATTGTGAACTTAAAAGTATATTAGAAAGCTAACACAAACACAGTACATATCCGCACCATTAGATAACTTGAAAATATGCCTTTAACTATGTAATAAAATGTATTTCTGATTTATAGACCTCTAGTTGGGTACAAGTGACTGATTATTGTTTTACCGAGTTTGGTCTCTTTCAACAATTTTTAAAACTAAATAACTGCATCAAAGAATTTAAAAATACTTGGAGGAGGAGGGGGACAGTATAGTAGTTAGAACACTTTTGTAATTAAAAGTTTATTTTGATATTTAACCTTAATTT
The DNA here is from genome assembly GCA_002778355.1 of Clitarchus hookeri. Classification (NCBI taxonomy): domain Eukaryota; kingdom Metazoa; phylum Arthropoda; class Insecta; order Phasmatodea; family Phasmatidae; genus Clitarchus; species Clitarchus hookeri. The sequence continues at coordinate 97,699 of NQII01000563.1, read as the reverse complement.
AAATCAGGTTTTATTACCCAGTCTAACATTTTCAAGCTGGTACAGAAAATCAATATTTTCATAGTTTGTTTTTTCTACCAAACTTATGATGGGTAAATTGTTTATCAAAGACATGTCATCATATTTAGGTTCGATTCAGGAGACAAAAATTTCAATACAGTATTTCCATTCCTCATGTCACTTTGGTAAGCCAATTTTTAAACAAATAGAAACTTAACTTATAATAAAGACCTAATAAAATAGACATTTTTTTTAAATATGTGTTATTTTTGTCAAAAATAGATGTTATTTTTGTCAAAAATAGTTGTTATTTTCTTGTTACAAAAATGCAGGTTTCTGCATAAGATTTGCTACAATTTTTCATGTGCTTTTTATAAAGACATACATAATTAGAGAAATGTCACTATTTGTAAAATCTGAAATTGGCAGTGTTATTCCTATTGAAAAGCGGTGTTTTTTAACAATTGTTATTTCCTTGCAAAAATACCTAACTCCCAGAGAACTATACAGCACATTTTTAAGACAACACAACTAGTTTCCTTTATCAACAGACAACATTGAAAACAATTTCACATTTTCTTACTTAAGATTTTGTATTCTGCCCGACACCTGGAACAACGGTCACAATGCACTTGCAAGGGCAAACTGTTTCATGAAGAGACTAATGTAAGCAATTTATACAAAATTATAAAAGCACTGTTTAAAAAAATAATAAGTGCACCATGTACAAACAGAATTTTTTTTTTAGAGAAATCTACCTTTATATTTTTGTACTATCTGAACTTTCAACAAGAGATTTTTTCATTACGCCCGCTTACAAAACTTTTGTTTGTTCAAAACGTGTCATTTTTTACCGCACATAATTACAGAGAATATGTATTGCAAAAATACAGTTGGCTGGAAGAATACAAGATTAAAATACCTGATAATTCCATCTGCAAATATAAACTACATAAGTAAATGCAAAAAACATATTTTTGACTGCTGCATCAATTTGTAAAAAATAAAAAATTGTTGGATAAAACGTGACGATGCTACGAAAGTAAACAAACTCAGCGAGCTAGTTGGCACAAATTTCATAGACAACGTGGTGCTTGGTAGACGTGGACACTACAACGGCGGGATTTCCTAGTGGGCAAATTAACTTTTGCAGGGTCGTGCACTGGAATGTTAACTCAAAGTGACGCATCGTCACTTGCGCTCATGTTATTTATGGCCGTAAACAACGTTATGGAAAGTAAAACATGTTTTCTTTTATGATCATAAATCGAAGAAATCTACTGGCCAACTCTGCATGCATTCGTTTTCGAATATGCAAAAACACATAAAATAGGTTGTAAGAAGCAATTAGGTGACATAAAACAATAATTTGCAAGAAATACTACAGGATTTTGTACAATTAATAAATTACAGCAAAAATTCTCAAAAATAGTAATTTTTCATTTTTTATGTGAAAATTTAAGTTATTTTTGTGTTATCACATTTGCTAAATTATAAGGTCTCTACTTATAACCTACAAACAAAGCACTCTTAAGCAAAATTCATCGAATTGTTTTTATACTTCAATATGCGCAAGGGTCGAAAGTTTTAGCGAGTGTAAAAGTATCGTAGTCATAAAACCTGACAATTACTAATTGGTTATCAAAATGCTAGTTACAAATTATTATCCAAAGACAATATTTATTCCAGTTGTTTTTTTTTTAACATTTAGGTCACGTTGAATTTAAATTAAGCTGTCACATTAGTAAAAGATTTAATTTTGTTGAAGGTGGAAAGCAATTTGGCATTACAGTAGAGCGTCGATCCAGGCTTATTGGGGTTTGACCCCATCCAGATTATCGACTTATCCGAATTTTCGAATTCCATAGCAAACTTAACGTATCACTACGTAAACCCAATACAAAAAATGCTGTATGAGAAAAAAAATATATATATATATATATATATTGCATGACTGTTATTGAAAAACTACACACAAATACAGTACAAATAATGCCCACGATTCTTTAACTGATGTACATTAAGCTTCATGGATAGACAAAAGTAAACTGTATATTGTACGTTAAATGAAAGAATTAAACATTCTCATGCCACACGGAAAATACTTTTTTTTTTGGTTATGTGACAATCCGGATTATTGACGTCCAGATTATTGAAACACTACTGTATTTGGAAAAGTGATACTAGAAATGTCTTTATAATCAGCATTAACAATGAAAATAAGGCATTGTTGGGGGGTGATGGCCAGAGGTGGGGGATGAACCAGTCAGTCTTACTTGAGTTTTAATTTGAAGTGACACACTGAATGTCATATTCTCTATGAGGTAACAAATGAAATCTAGGACTACATGTTCTCAAGACATGCACAACTACTTCGTCTGAAGTTGTAGGCCAATCAGCAAAATCTTCAAAGTCTAGTGACAACCAGTCATGTAAAACAGAAAATCATGACTGATATATTTCCAATATGTTAAAGAAACACATTACTTCACCTCTTTCGCACAAACCAGCTAAGAAAATAACCATACATATTGCAAAAGTTATTTGCACTGATTTTGTCCATTTCTGCTTTGAACAGTCCATTGTGCTGTTATTGGGTGTTAAATCAGAAATGAAATATCACTTCATACCTGTATAAGTAACACTTTCTGTATCGGCTCATTTATATCACTTGTTCTCTTCTACAATTGAATTAATATAAATTCAATACATGATTTTTAGATGACTGGTAGTGTATTTTCAAAAAATCTCAAATCAATTTACCAACACAGCAAGTAAAAATATAATTGACCATGTTCAATATATTGACCACAAAATCAATGTACACAGTCAATTCTTGGGTATAGACTGACTCAAACTCACAATGCCATTACTCAACTTGTATCAACCCTTAACTTAAGATGACATTCCGTTTCACAGTGTCAAATTATGCAACATTGAGTGGCCTTGGCTAATTATTAAAATATTAGATAACAGGAACAAAAAAAATGGGCATGAATTTTTTGATACTGTTTACTGAAAATGTTTACATATGCATGTTGGCTATGCACTAACCCTTATCTTTACGGTTTTTATGTTGCAGTCACGGAATATATTGTATAATTAATCACAATGGGCAAAAAAAAAAAAAACAATTGACCTTTAAAAATACTATGTGCCAAAGTGATTTTGTTTGATACCAATGTCATCAACAATTACAAAGGATCGGGAAAAAGTTTTGAAATTATATAAACCAACATCACTATCTTCTGGCCTCAACTAATTATGCCATAATTTCATAGAGCTTATGTTGTCAACATAAAATTATGACATCTCAGTATAAAGTACTTTTGCAAATAAGTACGCAAACTGAGACATCAATGATGAGCTTTTGCTGTTATGGTTCTAATATGAGAGACTCTACAATGGGCTCGGCTCTCAAGGCCTCAATGTTAAGAGCTGCCCAAATCTCTTATCTTCATTTCACTTCTAGAATGGCGATAAGCACAAGTACTCACTGGGATTGTAACTGGGCGATGGTGATGCTTCGTCCAAGGAATAGTTGTCGAAGTCGTTGGTTCTTGCCGGTGTATTGGTGACAGTAGGGTCCCAAGCTCCTGTCTGCCCTGGCGTGCGTGATCCATCGTGGGATGGAGTCATACTCCCATAATGCGGAGTACGAGATCCAACTGGAACAACAAATACACTTGTGTTGTGGTCGTGGCAAGTCTCACAAATGCATTGGAAGCAATTATGACAGCTAAAGAATGCACTTACTCTCGTACATAGGAGTTTGTGATCCATGCATGGGTGTTTTGCTGCCATCGCGGTACATTGGGGTGTTGCCTCCCATGCCGTATGATGGGGTACGGTTGTACGAAGAGAATGAGCCATCCTACCAAACAAATTTAACCAAAAGTATAGTAAAAACTATTTTGCAAACTTATTCAAGCGAAATCTTTATATATTGTTACATAATAATGCCAACACCTTTTAAGCACCAAACACACATAACTGTTTCACGGTAACAAAAACATGGTTAAATTATAGAAATTTTTTTACTAGATGAAACAAACATTACATTTCATTACATTGTTTTTTATGGCATGCTGCAATGCAGAGTAGTCTCTCTCCCTTGATAAAATTTTTTATCAAACAAACTGCTAAATATACAGATAGTGCCAGATTATTAGAAAGGAATTAAAAAAATGGTAGAAACTGTATTAAAAAATAGTAGTATTCCATACAGAAAATTCATTAATACATCTTCACAGCTAACACAAAAGGTTATAATACTTCAGGGCTGCCCCCCCTGATCTTTGAACAAAAATCTTGATCCAGCTCCCAAAAATCCTTAAAAATCTTTATCTATATGCGTATGTCCGTTAAAATAACTCTTAATATAAGTAAAGTCTAAAGTTTTAGGGCAATCAGCAGAATCTTCAAAGCCTAGTGACAACCTGTCATGTAAAGCACAGTCATGATTGGAATACTAATTCCAAAATGTTAGAGAAACGCATTACTTCAGAGTGGTTATATCTTCCTAGTTTTTTGTGACAAAAATATTGGTTAGTTAAATTTTGTTACAAATTATTTTACACAATAAGGACTACATTTTGGTTCAGACCAACATTGCTAGTTTGATGTAAGTGCTCAAAATCAACCCATAATTTAAAACACAAAATTTATTTTTAAAAGTATGCAACATGAGGCTGTTAAAATACGGCTGTTTACGATAACTGCTTGTGAAGTCACCTAAGTGCCTAAGTTTACATTTCACTACTGTTTTATTTAGTCACATAATACGCAAAATTACATGGTGCAATCATAACCTTTTCACGTGGGCAGGTTACGAGTACAGCACACAGCAACTCTCTGCCCAATATGCATATTTTTATTGATATTTTACGCAATGAAAAGTAGAAAAGAGCATGATATTGTTCTTCCACATAAACTTTTCTCAACTTTCAAAATTTTAAAATGTCATTGTGACTACAAAACACAACTCTGGAGAACAAATTCACACAACTTAGGAGAATGAATTCACGTTCCGGACAATAAATAAGGCATTACAAAAAATTTCTAGCGAAACCACATTTTTAAAATACTAGAATTAGATATAAATTAAATGTTGACAGATATAAGACAAACCCTTGTTGATTAGGTAATAAATTGCAATAATGTGAAATACAAAAAATTTTTAAATCTTACTTTCTTTTTTCTGCCAAATTGAAATATTCACATAACAAATTGACATTTTCAACATATCCCAAAGTATATTTTCTGAACATATGTTACTGACAGCACGAATCTCAATTGTAGTTAAAGTTATCACCCCTTAGGTGTTAAGTGTATGTTGAAAATTCAGATACAGGCGTTCATACAGTGGAACCGCGCTATAACGAGTATGGCCTATAGCAACACATCCGCTATTGCGATAGTTTTTAAATGCACTGTAATTTTCCCTATCATTTGAAAGTTACTTAACTTCGTTTATAACGAAAATCTGTCAATGAAGCCTTTCGCTATAGCAATAGGAACATTTGTAAACTCGTATTTTTTAAATGTTCAAAAACATTGTATCACAAGTGACATTCGCCCACTTGTCACGCACGAGCCAGCCTTTGTTAGTCTGTGTGGCGACACTCACGTCGGCCAGAGGTATGATAAGAGGAGCGGGCGGGTGTTGGGAAGGATAAGGAAGATGGTATTATAGTGGAGGGGAGAGGTATGAATGGGAGTAGAGCTAATTGAGGCCAAGAAAAGAGGGGTACGCTGGAAAAAGTGCTGAAGGGGGGAGGGGAATGGTGGCGGCAAGATGCTAGCAGCCTGCCGCTCCTTTTATGCTGTACTGTTTAGGTGGTTGACTACTTTAGTTTAGTTGTTAAATAAAAAGGGAATTTTAAATGCCAAAGTTTGTTATAAAGTTGTCTTAGATCATAAGGGCGTGACCAGGGAAAAGTTTTGTAATAGAAAAAAGTTAATTTATAATCAATGATTTTTGTTGTGCAAAAACGCGAATTTGAATAGTGCAGGTTTTAAAAGTATTAAAAATGGATTTTTAATGCCGGAGTTTGTTATAAAAATGTCTTAAATCGTGAAGGCGTGACCTGAGAAAAGTTTTGAAATTTAAAAATTAGTTTTCCTTAAACTGTGATTTTAAGTAACTGGTATTTAAAGAATGATTTCACGAATGATTTTAAGTTGCTATTTTAATTAGAAATACTATTGAAAGTTTACTAGGATGTTATTTTGTATGTTGCGGGGTTGATTTGGTTAATTTATGCTTATTTCCTCGGTGTGTCACTCTGCCCAGCGAGTAAAAGTTTGTTTGGAAACTTGGCTTTAAAATATTGTAAGTTGCGAAAAGATGCTGAGGGCGTGTAATTAATGATTTAAAACTGTTTGTTTAGTTATTATTCTTTCAATAATATTTGAAAACAATAATTGGTTCTGAGAAAGAAAGCTTGAAAAAAAAAAATTGTGATGTGCTGTAAGATGAAAGGTACCCTACGGTCGTTAAAAGACCGTTAACAACTGCTGGGGGTGACCAGCTTTACTTTTCATTTACGCTACTTGCTGGTTCTTTTTGCCATGTTGGAATGTCAACCCTAAAAAAAAAAACGTTGTGTCGGCTCTTTCTTTCAACCTGAGAGGCTGGCTATCCTCTGCCTTACACTGAAACAAAGAAGGTTTGGAGGAATTTATCGATCGGCAACGACTGTGAAAAAGAGTGGAGGGGAAACTTAAACATGTGGAAGCTCTGCTTTGAGGCGTAACAGGTTTGTAAAATTTTGTGGAGGAGGAGGGAGAGACAGAAGAAGAGGCAGGTGAAAGAGAGACAAGGAGTGAAGTAGCACGCTGATTGGTAGGCAACTAACTCCATCCTGCAAACCGAATATTTGGGGGAGGGGAAGAAGAAAGGAGGAGGAAGACCCGTCGCGCGCGTCTGCTGGTCGTTACATACACTTCATAGGTATAGTTTACGGCATTCTTTAAACACAGGATCTACAAGGGCAGCTCGTAAGAACCTTCTGGTAGGAAGGGCAACACTGTACATGACACACAGTAAATTAGGGCACAACACTTTCGTACACTATATATACAAGAGAGAAAGAGAGAAAAAGAGAGAAAGAGAGAAAGCGAGAANATTAGGGCACAACACTTTCGTACACTATATATACAAGAGAGAAAGAGAGAAAAAGAGAGAAAGCGAGAAAGAGAGAGAGAGAAAGAGAGAGAGAGAGAGAAAGAGAGAGAAAGCGAGAAAAAGAGAGAGAGAAAGAGCAAGAGAGAGAAAGTAAGAAAAAAAAGGGGGGGGGGTGTACATTGTGTTATAACGATAATTCGCTATAGCAATAATTTATTTTGCCATTGTCGATTATCGCTATAACGCGGTTCCACTGTATTACATATGGATATACGACTCCAATCTATTGTCTGTAAATCTAAGTCTATGCCAGACATGGAACTATAGCCACGATACAGTAAAACCTTACTATAACAAACTTGGAGGGACCAGAAGTATTGCTTGTTTGTTGTAGTGAAGTTCTTTATAGCAAAAGCACCAACACAGAAATATTAACTGAGGTTTATACAACATTTACAGCTGCACGACTCTTCATTACTGTATAAAATATTTTATTTCAACATAATTACAAGCCAAAAATGTTTCCATAGTTTGATTTTTGATTTTTAATATAATAATTTTAAGTTTTATGTAATTATGTTATATTAAGAGCAAGTCCCTCATAAACATTCAGTGCACTGATAATTTCATCACTTCTTGGATGTTTTATTACAATTTACACCATCTAGTTCATATTGTATATGGTTTTCAGTTCCAGGAGCATTACCATATTACAAGAGAGTTCACAATTAAATTTTTTAGTATTACTGTTTTTCCTACAGTTTCATAGAAACATGATACACCAATAAAGAGTTTAGTTCACTAATCATGTAATATTACCAAAAAAAATTAAGTGAAAATAAAATGTATGATGAGGTGGTCTGACCTTTGTGAGAACTCCAACATTGGCAATATGTGACCTGTTCACAGAGATGGTCAGACACGTGGAGTGCAGCTCAACACGAGCAGCGGACTCTGTAGCATCCTTCACTATACCCACGTTACCTGCACAAACCACAGGGCAGGTTTATATACTGCACTCTGCTAGCCACCATTCGTGCCTCACTATGAAAATAATATGCACACATTACTGTAACTAGGATATAGAAATAGGTCAGTTCCATCATTTTTCCAGTTCTCGTTTGAATACCGGTTATTAAAAGTTGGCTCTTGATTATTTATCCTTATTTTAAATACTAAATGTTCAGATTTTCCTTTTAGATTAAGTGGCTCTGGTTTCAAACAGAAATGCAATGCTAAAATGGAAAATGATTGAAATTTTTTTTATTCAAACCATAAGAAAGATAGAATTTCAGGGGAAGGAGACAAAAATTCGTGTGTGTGTGTATGTGTGTGTGTGTGTGTGCGCGCGTGTGTGTATATATATATATATATAAACAACAACACCACACACCCACCACCTCATTAAACTTAATGCTGAACACATTGATAGGCCTATGTTAGGTATTTGCCACGTTTGACGTGTGACGTCGGTTGATTGACAACGTCACAGTCTGGCAAGGTTTTATTGTGCCGGTCAGACACACAGGTTATGTAACTGGATTGACTTTATTGGCTGCTGACTGACTGACTGGTCCCCAGCTGGTGTATAAGCAGGGGCGCGTGGCTTGATGCACGGCACAACGTCAGGTGTGGGCTTGGCAGTTCTCCGCATTACTGGTGTGGACACAGACACTGGTTTACCTGAAGGGACAGTGGCCCGGGGTAGCTCATCATTCAGCCGCTGTTGCTTCTGGTGCCGGCTGGAATTCGGGCCCGGTCCTTGGACAAAGGTGATGCTATGGCTGTGGTGCTGGTTGGTACCCGCGGAGGGCTGCTGGACCCGGTGGGTCAGAACGGAACCACGGGTTGGCTTTTCCCAGCANGGGACTGGGAGGAGAGGCCTCTCCAGTTGCTGGGTGGCTTTAGCTCGTTCCCATGGGGGCTGACTGCTGAGGGCAGTTGGCACTGGGTTGCAGTCTAATCAGAGGCATTAGCTGCCATCTTAGCTCTCCACTTTGCACCACTCTGATCGGTGAAGAGCATAGAGGAAGGAACAAATGTCTACCACACTAGGGAAGAGCAGGGCTATGTGCTGTGTGTTCGGCAAGTCGTGACTAAGCTATCCAGACTCAGTCCTGTATTCCAACCGACAAAAAAAAAACCCGGTGGATGTAGTGAATTTACTGGACTGGATGACTAACCACCTTGTGTCTCTACCCTACATGCACATCAGGTACCTTGGCGTACAGTATGGGTGGCCGTCTAATGTGTGTGTTTCGAGACGTACGTGCGCCTGGTTAACGGAGCCCGCAGTCCTATTCTAGGTTCGGCAAAGAGTGTTTTAATGAAACGTTCTCCTGCTTTTCCTCAATAGGTGGCCAGCCATCTACTTGGGGTTGAAGTCGCAGTCGCCATAGAAATTAATACTTGGAGGTTAGGTAAGATCAAGTGTTTATTACCGTGAGGAATAGACACAGTGGCCCTTACTAACTACTAACCATCAAATGAACTGTAATGGCAGTAACTATGGTAATACCAGGTGAAGGGGATCTGGACCTAAATTAGACAAGAGCAGATGCGGATAGGTAGCTATAATACTAACTGATAATAACTAACTCTAATGCTGTTGTCCAGAAGGGACTCAGGTGTCACTACCAGAGTGGTAGTAAGTGTTAACAGGGCGCAGACTTCTTCGGGGGTTGAAGATCTGGAAGATGTCTTGAAGGTGGTGGTGGTCCTTCCTGAGGAAGCCCCCCTTATGCCTCACCATAGGGCTGGGCAGGGGAAATCAGCCAAGCAGGGGCTAGCTCTGGGTGGAATTCTGGAGAGTAGATAATCAGGTGCCAGCCAGCCCGTGCCGTGTCACCACTTCTGCCAATGCCATCGAATAAGCCGCCCTCCTTTACACGGCCAGCCAGCGCCAACAAAGTAGTCAGATGCCTAAGCATTACACCAGGGTACACCACTACGCGTGTAACAACCCCTTCCAGTTCTAACTAGCGCACCTCCCAAGGCCCAGCACCAGGTTATTGAAGTGGCCAAATCTTACACCACAGGCTCCAGAACAACCCCATAAGAGCGTCACCTGGGTGGATAGGAAGAGCCTTGGCACTGCCCACCAGCATCCAGACCCAGTAAGGGTGCGCGTCAAGGTAATTAATTTCCCACTTGCGTACTTCTTTGTATAACTACCATGTTTATTGTTTTGGTTGTAGTAGAACAGAGATTTTCATACCAATTCTTAAACCATCAAGAACTGGTGGAACTGAAATCCGGTAACCAGAACCAACCCATCCCTAATAGAATATAAACAAGTAAATGGAGAAGAGACTCAAATAATAAACAAATAATTATCAAAATTAGATTTTCAGTCAGTAAAAAGAGACCCACTTGTAGGGGTGTGCAAATAGTGGATTTTGATGTTTGAATATTTTTGAATTGAATAGTAAAATTTTTAAATAACATGTGAATAGTTTCAAAGTCAAACAGCTACCAGTTAAAATTTAATTTCAGTTATATATATTTTTGAAAAATTTAATTTCCCTGACTACACAACATACAATTCCCACACAAATAGTATTTGCATCTTCAAATGCAGTACTCCATTTTTACAAAATAATTTTTAGCCTATGGAACATAAAAAATATGCTCCAAAATGTAAATATTAATAAATAATGCACCATGTGTGTGTATTTAAGTATGTGACTACATATATATATATATTTTTTTTTTGAAATATGAAAATATGAACCATACATTGCGACAAAATATGTTAATGTGCATGCTTTATCACAACAGGGAAGAACAAAATACAGTTTAGTTCTCAGAAAATAGCTCAAAATTCTTTGCAACAAAAATAAAGGCTTTATTTATTTACATTTGTACTCTGACTAGATGCCATTTACTTGTCTACAGACTGAATATAGAGATTGTCAAATTAATTTCAAACATTAACAGACACATTCTATATAGAAATAGTTGTGATTGGGTTAACATTTCAAATACAATATATATATACTGACAAAAATATGGGACCAAAACATGTGAAACAAAAAAAATCAGTATATTATAATGCTTTATGGATAATGCATTAAAATTTTATCAACATAGTAAACATTTTTGTGCATAACCAACATAAAATTATCAGGAAGGAAAACTATTTTCTTAGTGTTGCAGTTTTTTTTCAGCAATTATCATTGTTTATGAAATGCGTAAAACCGTAAGTTCAATAGGCATATTTCCACGGTTGAATTGGTACTTGGTAGCAGATTCTGCAAACACTGCAGTTCAGTGCTTGCGGTTGCAGTGCTATTTGCTAAAGCATTGCAAACTGTTTGTAGGTCGATAACTGAATTTGTTCACCGTAAGTTGTATTATGGTAGATGAAACGCTTCGTAAATGCAAAAATTTTGTTGTGATCGCTTGTAACCGGCTTGGAAACCATTAAACTGGTTGGGCCACCCTACTACTAATGCTGACAGTTTGAGCATTTCGCATTCCACCACAGCTATGATGTGACGCCATGTTGGTATTTGTGTCTACATATACGCAGTTCGCTGTCCACCATGTCGTTTTGGGCTATCAACAATTTACCAAAATAATTTTTGAATGTTTCTGAAGAAATAAAACATTATGATTTCCCCGGAATTACGAAAAAAATCTGTATGCTCGTCACACGTGGCAGTGTAGCATGTGGATAAAAGCTACACAAATGCATTTTTGTTTTGCACTCATAGTGTACAACCACAGTAACATACCCTTTTAATGCCCATTTCTTTGGCTGTAAATAACAAGAAGAAATATATCCTACTTTTGTAAATGCTACAGTGAAAATAAATGTATGCACAATGGTTTTTCTTAATAATTCTAGTTTTTATCACATTTCTAAACGAGTTATTCAATAACATACCAGTGTAAACAACCTTGCTCAGGTCATTGATTCGCCGCCGCATTAAAAGGCAAAAATTAATAAAAACGATAAGTTATGATCAAAAACAGTCCAGCTCTAAAAACAAAGGAATAAAAGTTTAAATGAACAACTTCAAATGAGTAAGCAAACGACATCAAGGAAATAACCACTTCATATGTGAATGTAAATTATTCACAATTTTGGTATAAGGTATTTGAAGTTGAAATGTGAATAATTCTCAATTTACTATTCACAATTATTCAGATTTTTGAATATTCACACACCCCTTCCCACTTGGCAGTTCTATGGCACTGGCACTTGTTCCAAATGGATGAGAACAAGTGATGACATCTACATACACTATATCAATGGCAGTGCATTACAACCTCCTTGCACAGCAACAGCTACAATACTTTCACACTTTGAAATTTACTTACAAATCATCACCAGTCGTTAAATAATGAACACAAATTTTAAACTGTGCTAAAATATTAACTACATGACAGCTAGAACCTAGACTACAATCACTGTACAGATGCTGACCTTTGTATGGGCCATTCGTGATCTTGATGGTCTGACCGATGAGCTCCCTGTCGCGACGTACNACCGCCACCACCACCACCGCCGCCGCCGCCACGACCCCCACTGGGATGTGGAGATGAGATACGTGGAGACATGAAGCCTCCTAATCCCACCCCACCCAAGCCACCCTGGTTCACATTAGCCTGTAACACATGTCATCAGTCAATACTTCCAAATAACAATAAATTTTACAAGTTGTGCAATCTGTTCACACACTAATTTCTGAAATATTTCTGCCAATTGGCAAAAAATCTTGCACACACAAATATTTTGAATAATTTATGATGTACACTCTCTCGAAGTTTCTTCTGACTTAAGAGACAAAACTCCTAAAGAAACAATATACAATATTCTATTTAAATTAGTAAAGGCTTGTAACAACTGGACAGAATAGCCAATAAATATTTGATACAGGCTGTTAACTGTTAAGTGAACAGTTCTGAAGCAATCTTTGGAAAATAATCTAAGTGAACACGAAATGTGTGAATTAGTGGCAATTAAATCAATTTCATTGTGTTTTATAAATGTTATCTAGTAAAATAATTAACATATTTAAATTTTTAATAATTTAAGTAGGTGAATGCATGGACAACATGCTGTGGTCAATTTTATTATTTTTCCCTCTCACTGCTTAATATTCAACTTTCCACCAAAAAAAGATATGCAGCCAACTTCAGAGCAAACATTCACCATTAAAACTGATCTTTAATGAAAATCACAGTCAAACAACATCACACTATAAGTTTCTCTGCGAACCGTTACATTTTATAATGGCTTGTTTTTGTATTCCAAATGACCACATGGATTCTAGGAAGCAAATAGTATATGTTCATTATGTCAACATCTTTATTCCTGTTGCTCCTATATGCAAGTATAATCAATGACATTAATAAAGAAAGCATGGGAGGAAGTTGAAGAAACTATTGTTGAGTGTTTATTACAGTAGGAGGGGGGAAAGAGCACTGCTATCTCTAACCTTTGCTCCACCAGCCAACTGTAGGTGTCTTGTCTTGCACACGAAGATACCACCGTTGTCAAGGTACATGCGGGAATGCAGGAACGCAAAATTGCGGTATAAATGCTTTATTTCCCCATCACGACCCTGCAAAATACATCACTATGTCACAATTGAACAAACAGTAACACAATGACTAGTTTCAATCGCGATACATATTTGAAAACAGTAAATTTAATAAATGAGTTGGCAACAATTTATAAACAACTTTGAATGTTACATCCAACTTCACAATGATACCACTGTGAACACCCTGATTAATACTCTAGGGATTGAACCATAACTATGACATATTTCAATATTTGCTACAGAAAATATTTATGAAATGAACAAACGTAAATACATGTATAAGCCTAACTTCAGCACTAATAAAATATATAAAATTAATTAAATACTACAAGTTATTTTATGTGAGGTGTACAATAATTTTCACGAACAGTATGATAGACAGCCAGCAATAATCTAGAAAACCCATTTAAAAAAAAACCCCTGACTGCTACATTCTATGAACATAAACCATGAATAATTTCAGGCATTATATGTAGCTAAGCAATGCTGCAAGAACATGGCAAAATAACTCAATACCAAAAGTATACTTTATTATCTGAAAATCACAATTTAAAATATATGCATGGTTCAAACAACACATTCATTTCCAACAAAAATATACTATGACAACAGCATAACTACGTAAATACATTTTTTTTGGAGGTCTTTCTGCCAAAAGATTATAAACTGCCATTGCACTGCACGAACACAATGTCACTGGGTTTGGTAAAAACTTCCTATAAATATGAAGTGGTGAACAAGGTTCGTATGAAGAAAGCATGCCCACTAACCGAATGGGGCCCATCTATGACTTTGACCATGTCCCTCTTCTGTATGGTGTTCTGGTCAGAGTCGAGGGCGACAGCGTAACGAGACTCCTTCCTCTTCTGCAGTGCCTGGGGCTTGGCTTCTACCACTTTGCCGTGCATGTTCAGGATGTGGAAGTTCTCTCGCTCCAGCCGCACTATCACCCCCACCGTCTGAGGACTGCCGACCAACACACAATCACTTTGCTGCCGGGAGGTAACTTATAGACTGTTCAGTCAACTGTGCACTTTTGAAAGCCCTTCTTAAGATCTACTTGTATACGCACTGTGTGTTCTTCCACCTCGTGTAAAATTAACATTGCAGTGGGCCTGACCACTTCATTCATGCAACGGTCAAAGGAAACTGTGAAATTATTAATGAAGTAAATATTTTACAAGTTTTCTAATTCTTACACTTATATAAATTAAGAACCAGAAAGCAAAAGAAATAATTTCAGTACCTATTCACAAATGTTTTACCTAACAGTGACGCATGACGTGTCCAGCCAAAGAACACAGCGACGATTTCACAACCTGCCAGAACGTGCGTCAAATGCTCATACCAACGTCACCCGCATATTTCCTTCCAATGACGCACGGGCTAGGAGACGGAGAGAGGCGCTCGTCAGCGCATGAGGCTTGCGTCCCCTGATCGACGCACGCCAAAGTTTTGACATAAATCGGGTCGCCAATGACGTAGGGAATTCCTTTAGGGGGATGGGATATAGTACAGCAGGGAGGTGGAGAAGTCAGTCAATCCCGAGGACTCAAGAGACGCGGGGGTCAGCGCCAGAAGTGCGACCCAGTTTGACGGCCGGGACATAAGCACCGAGGGACGTTGCAGGACGGATGCCGAGCCTGCCTGGAGACGCCCCAACACGACTTCTCGGGGGGGACGCGAAGTCGAGATGACACCAGCACACAGTGGCAACTCAGTTAAGTAACCGCGCCTCCAAATCCGACCACGTTTCTCCGACGTTTATGAACTAAAACTCTGACCTGTAGGCCTCCGACGGGTAAGAGAAGGGGGAAGGAAGCGGAACCCAAGAGCGCAGTGTACCATACCAATATAATGGGTGACGTAATGATGCAATAAAATAACTGTTTAGCTAACAGAATCAAAGGTAGAAGTGTTTATTAGCCGCCTGATTTCACCCCTGAGTATGTGTTCAGTTCGCTTACGCAATAAGGTTGACCAAGTGATCTAGCGCTCCATCATCCTGTAGATCACATACAGCGTGGAGAGCAGACTGTGACGTGTCAACACTTTTAATTCTATATTAGGCCATGGAACTACACTCCCTCCATTGTCAACAACTTTACTGGGTGTGTGCCAGTCAGCGTGCAAGTTAAAATATATACAGGTAGGAGCATTAACATTTTTCAAAGGTTGACCTCAAATGTGCTTAATTAACAGTGAGCAGCCTGTACCCTAGTTAATTAAGCACAAGTAAAAGCCCTGCTTATTTTCTTTGTCCTGCCAGGTGGGTATCTTTCTACTAAGGCAGGGAAGTGCAAGAAAAGTTAATAAATTGCATAAGTAGAGCAAGTGAAATAGTAAGGTACTAGTTTAACATTAAAAAAATGGATTGGTGATAACAGAAAGGAATAACAGGGCAAGGACAAGAACAGTGGTGACAATGGGAGCAGAGCAGTTACAAATTAATTGAGGGTTTGGGGAAGAGGGATACTTTTAACAAAAAAGTCTTTTAGCACCTATGGGGATAAAGCAAGCTGCAGATGAGTAGAGATAATAGAAAATATGTAGAGCAGTTTTAACTATATAGATGCTACAATCATTATAACCTTCACAATCTGAAAATTTACACAAAAAAGCATTTTTTTTTACCATTATTCAACAGTTTGATTAATTTCAGTAGATCTGGACATCATAAATAAGGTTTTTATGCATCTAAATGATTAATATATATTTATAAAACATGTTTTTTAAAATATGAATTTTAGAAAAACCATTTAATAAACTACAATTAAAATGCAATATTCACTTATGTATATAACTACACACACATCTAAGGTACAGGTATATTGGCCAACATTTTGATGTGTCACATTTCAATTATCTGTGTTCTGAAGTTTTTGTTTCAATGTACTGAAACTGAGAAACAGAGTTAAACAAAACCACAGTTTGAAATTTTTGCAATACCGTACCACAATCACGAAAAGTTGTACGTACACATTTTTTTTCGTTGGCCGGCCCTGTAATTTTACTATGAGCATATGTCTACTTACGTCACTCATTGTATGCCAATTTAGTAACTACATGAAAAGTTTAGATATTGTACATAAAATACACTAGTGATATTAACAACTTACCATGTGGGCGACAGTGCTTATGGTATGTGAATTAAACATAGAAGAATAGAAAAATTCCATCTGAATTAAATATAGCGCTGCTACTTTATCAAATATCATCAGCTATGATTTGTTTAGTTAATATTATAGTACAGTTTCATCTAGTGTGGTGCATGTGCTTAACTTAAGCAATAAATGACTTCCTCATAAGAGAAGCAATGGTTCAACATCACTACCCTGTAAAATTTTTATATGCTAGTAAATGTTATACGACATAAAATAAATGTTATAAACTGCAAACACAAATTCTAATTTTTCACAGATGGGGCATCGAATGCAAGGGTGGGGGAAATGAAGAGTATTCCATAAAAGCACCTGCCATATTTCCCACATGTGAATATCGGATATGATTAAGTATGGAAATAAACCCACATCGCCATTATGGGAGACTGGTGTACTTGTCAACTGGCTGCAACAGCACAAAATGTAAATTAATGTTTCTAAATAATAATATAGAGTTGATGACTTTTAAACATGGCCAAAGTAACTAACCGCTAGCAAAAAGAAAAGAAAGCATAGGAGCAGACATGGACTCACTCTATCTGCACGCAGTCACCCCACTGGTACTGGCCAAGGGAGTCTACCCCGGTGGCCATGTCAGAGCAGAGCTGTACGTCCTTGGGCAGCACTTCCAGCTCGTGCATAGTGAGGTCGGAGAACAGCACCACCCTGTTGTCCTCCACACGCACTATCAGACCCGTGTCTCCTTCGTACCGACCCCCGAGCACCTTCACGTGGTCTCCCATTCGGAAGTACTTGCGCAACTCATTCGCTTGGAACTCCAGAGGCTCCTGCAAGCCGCACCATGCCCCACCATCAGCCAACGTTATTTGATCGAGGTGATTTGGAGGGCACATTAACAACTAGGCATTTAGTGCCAGTGGGGATGAAGCGAGATGGAGATGGAGCAGTGGCAACAGAATGAAATGGCAGGGCACTGGCAATGTCTACCACATTTCCCACTTGCAGCAAGTGGGAGCAGACTCGCTGGAGCCTAACATAAATCCTCTTGGTGAAGGGACATAACACTAGTCATGTGTCCACCATGGCCACATCTCTCTTCTGGACCACTTACTAACAATCTGAAGTAAAAATTACAAAAATAAATAGGAAATACCTAAAATAGATAAGCATAATTACAAACATGTTTTGGTTTATGGAAAGTAGGGGTGTGCGAAGCTTCGAAAATTCGAAGTTTAATCAAAGACTTCTTTCTTTTGTCTTCAACTTCAGACATAACAAAACACTTTGAGGATTCCAAACATTTTTTCCTATAATCAATATAAATGACAAACTTCAATATTTTGTAATTTTAGCCCATTATACACAAGCAAATTACTTAACCTCACTTGTAATATAACTGTGAATATTATAAGTGAACTATTTCCATGAAGAATTATATTAACTGATGTTTGCTTTCATAGCGATGCATCACAACATATTGCAACAGTTATAATTTTAAAAAAAAATTTCACACTCCGCTAAAATTTTTAATAAATTTTCACATTTAAGTTAGTTAGAATGTACTCATTTAACTCACAACACATGCAGTGTTTAATAATTTTGTTCTTAAACATGAATGATTCTACAGAACATACTATCCAGATGGCACCAATGTTATGGTTCCAGCAAAAAGACTGCAGTTCTTTCAGATGTAATACAATGCACTATATTTATTTTGCATGGCAACTAATGTAAAGTGATGCAATATAATTGTACAAAACTTAATATTGATACGTACGAGATTTCAAAGGTACTTGCTATTAGCACAGCACACTGCTCTATATATTACTGGCAAACAAACATTTTCCGAAGCGGGCGCACCATTTGTTCACTTTGGATGTAATTTCTGCAACTTCAGCACCCATAGGTGTAGATGGTGTAGCTGAGTAACACGTCGATATGCTGGTGTATAGTGCAAAAGTCACCACCAACTGTCTAAGAGCTAATTTGTAAAAATATTTTCATTCAATTTCCTATAATAAAATATATTTCAAGTGTTTCAACTCAGTATGTGTAAATTTATAAAATACATATTTCTTAGAATTATTTAATTTCACCATTCGCGAATGTCAATAATAT
Organism: Clitarchus hookeri; assembly: GCA_002778355.1. Lineage (NCBI taxonomy): Eukaryota > Metazoa > Arthropoda > Insecta > Phasmatodea > Phasmatidae > Clitarchus > Clitarchus hookeri. The sequence goes on along the minus strand of NQII01000563.1, from coordinate 78,773 downwards.
TACCTTATCCAAAATACATATTAAACTTATTGAAAATAAAAAATCTCTTGTGCTCATCTATCCACGTTTATTTTAAAACTTCAACACCTTTTACTCCACGTCAAGATGGTGTACAGGGTTTAGCACCCAGGTGCTGAGATTGTGAAACCTGCAAATAATGTATACGTTTAGTCGCTTGGAACAAAGAAGTACAGATGAGCATGTGCATAAATTGCAAGCATATGTTATCTATACCCAGAAGAAAGTTATATGTATTTGGATACTAACAGTAACTGTATTCATTTTTGGTCAGTTATGAAGAATTGGGGCCTTCTCAGCAGAAAGAGTCTAAAAATGTTGTTTTGGCTTCTAAAAATTTTTGTGCCTCATTATCAAATCAGCATATTTTTGTATGCAATTGGAAACAGTAATTCATTTTATATATTATCTGGAAAAAAAAAAAAAAACCCCCACACACACCAATTAATATATAAGTGTTCTTTGACTTTGAATTCATCTTCGGCGAAAACTTAGGTCTTAGACTTCGACTTTGATTTGAAATGAAAAAAATAGTCTTCGCACACACCTAATGAAAAGAATACACTCAAATTTATGAAACATATCCAAAAAGTTCTATTAAAACTGCTGTATAACACAACAAAAGTGTTACACAACACTAAAATTGTTACATTAAGCAATAATCGTGTATATCTAGTGATTGCACTAATACAAACCAGTCTTTCCTACAACCAAAGATCTCAACTTTCCTCTACATTGATGCAAATAATTTTGATGAAATTCAAGTACATAAATCACTTACCGGTAATGAAAGTTTACATGGCCTACTGTAGCACTATTTCTGTGCAAAATATAATGGGAATCGACTGGTCCTCAAGATAAGACCTAAAGGCCTCATTAGCATACTTTTCATAGGAAAGAAAGGCGTACGAGATTACTTTCCTGTCTGTGTATACATTGTGTATGTGCATGTGTGTCTCCACCCACTTTAAAAACTTTTGAATGCAAGAACCAAATTTCAACAAACTCAGTACACATATTATACTTAGTAAGGACATCTGACTTTTATAGTATTCGGCCTTGCCTGGCACTTACTTTCAAAATGGCGACAATTATTTTTTTAAATCTACGGTAATAGGTTATATTTTGGGAATTATTCAACTGATTTAAACCAAGTTTTGTACGTTGGCAGTGCATCATGTAATCATTGAATTTTGCGATAAATATTGCCCCTTGTCAGTCATTTTGGAAGCTAGCACCACTTAAAAAAAATTGAGCCTTTACATTATGGGTTGAAAACTATTCAAACAATTCCCACCAAATTTGGCAAGTAAGTAATACTACGGTGGACCATGTAAGCGTCTGTAATTTAAATCGATTAAGCACCTATTTTCAAAATAGCGACAACACTAATATATTTTTATTTATTTGGTGTATCTACCATACCGTTTAACCAATCATGACCAAATTTTCTAGTATGTATTACAAACATCATATATGCCAATACACTGCTACTTTTGTAGGTTGTTTCGTAATATATTGCAGCATGAGTAAATAAAAGTTTTTAGACACATCTTGGAAAATAATTGACAATCCCTATCAAATTTGGCAAAGTAGTAGTACTGGGGCAGGTGATGTAAACTGGTATGTTTTAAGTAGGTCAGACATTTATTTTCAAAATGACTGCAATACAGCAATTTTAGCTTAGTATGTTATATCATCGAAACCATGCAATTGATTCAAAGTTAACTTTGTATGCCGGCAGTATAAATTACAACCATAAAATTTGTACACACCAAGTTTATTCTGCTATTTTGTAACATAGCATCACATGATAAATTAAAATTTTTATGTTTTAACTCCATAGTTGATTGCACACTAGCTTATTGAACAAGGATTTCTGGGTTTGAGTCCTGGGTAAGGCACGTGTGTATTTGTAATTATCACACTAATGTTGCAATGTTTCTAGTTTCATATCTAATGGTACTGCTATAAACAGGATGTCAAGGCCTACCTATCATCCATGCTTTTAAGAAATTTACTAAAAATTATTTGCATCCAGGTAGTGGAAAAAAAGGCTCATTAGTTATATCAATTATTATGTGTCTACAATGTTTCATGTGTATGCCATTTTGAAAATAAATGCCAGGCTTATTTAAACATATTAATTTATATGGCCTGAAGTAGTACTACTTGTTTGCCAAATCTAATAGGATTTATTAGACTACCTAGAGATATTACATAAAAACTTTATTTTAAATGTTGCACTATCATACAAAATGGCAGACACATGTGTAGACACATTTCACAGTTGTAATAGATAAACTGCCAGCATACAAAATTAAGTTGAAAATTATTACGTGGTTTCGTACATTCCTATAGCATAGTAAGCTAAAATGTTTCTATGGTCACCATTTTAAAATTTTATGATGGACACATTTAAAACATATCAATTGCATGGTCAGCCATAGTACCAGGGTGTTCAGCAAAACTGTAAATTGAATTTTCTGTAGATTTCTCGCTTTCGACTTCTGGTAACAGTAGTCCCTTGCCACGTTACGTATTTACACAGAGCGTTCTATTATCACCGGCCAACGAGTGCACAGCTTGATGTCTGCCACATGACCCACAGAACAAAGCAACTATTACTGAAGTGGAGTGGGAGGGTGGTAAGATCAAACACACAAATGGTGAACCATGAGGCAGACAAAAAATGTTGGGTTTGCCGGTAAAAAAAAAAAAAACACGGGGTGCAACCCTTTATATCAAGTTTTTTCTTCCAACAACGCATAAAACCAACACAATCATTTCACATAAAAAATTTGCTACTGTGAAAATTCCTTTAATGGGAAATGAATAACAGCACAGTGGTTACATTTTTCTAGCCCTCTGATTGTTCCTCCAGTGACACACTTGCCTTTTCTTTCCCCGTTCTTCTTATCAATTATTTTCAGTTTACTGCCTACAAAATATGTTTTTCGTCTGATTGGTAATCACTCGGGAACGCAGGTGGCTGGTGTTACGTTAACTACTTGTTTCACAGCATTCCGCCAGCCGGAGGAATGCTAGAGTAGCAGACATGTAAAACAGCGCACTTCGCAGGGAAGCTAAGTTTTGATTCGACTTTGACATTCTGAAGCTTCACCCAGACCTGTTACTCAAACTTTGAGTTAATACTGCTTAACCCCAAGGACTAGCATACAACAATAGCAAAAAGAATGAAAATAAGTAAATAAACAATACTGTGTTGTATGCACATGAAAGAAATAGTTGCGCTGGAAAATGTTCACAAATCTTTTTAAAAATTGTTACATTATATAATTGTCCTGAAAATAATTTGATTAAAAGACACACATCCACAGCGTCAGTGTTACTTTTCTGTACAGCATATTTCACGGATTAGGTTTATGGGGATATTGGTATTGATACAGGGATATTGCCATTGTTATCAATAAAATTACAGTTTTTTTTAGCTTTCTTAATTTTTTTCCCTATTTCACTCTCATTTCCCCAACTTTCCATATCCCGGACTTTCCATTACCATTTTTCATTTCCCTGACCTTGAATGTGGGTACCCTGACAAATGTTTTAACATATTGTGTGCAGTCACACATGGCCCTGTGAAATAGTTGTAGTTCATGTTGTCATTTAATTAATATGAAAATGTGTAGCCAATCTTGGTTGAACAGGTAGAGAAAAAGGTATTTATAGTCCGAACATTTAAATTTTAATCACATATAAAGCACGTACGTACAAATGAATACAAATCATTACTGTACAATTACAACGGAATCCTCTGCTTCAATTCTTAGTGTGTCACCAGTCTGCTGAAGATGCAAGGTAAACTCGCATAGGCAGCCGAATTACGCTATTATACAACAGTGATGACACGCATGCACAAACATTCTTTACAAAAAACGTCTGCAGTATACAACTAGACCGGCTAAGGTGGTCAGCCTCCAGGATGTGGTGCGAATAAGACACACACCACCACCTCCCTGCCACAATAAACCAACTTGTGCCACCCTCATCTTTCACAGTGCAGATTCTTCATGGTTAAGCTCCATTGGCACACAAATTTCATAAACCAGAAAAATTCCCAGTACATTTTACACTTTTCCCACATTTTCCGATTGTTGGACACCCGGAGTACTACTTGCCTGCCAAATCTGGTAATAATCGGTTGATATATGTATTTTCAAAAATATATATATTAAAAAAAATTATGTGGCACATTTTTATAAAATGGCAGAGAAAAGAAGTTCTATATAGACAAATTTGATTGTTGTAATAACTACTACCATCATACCAAGTTAAGTTGCAATTTGTTACATGTCTTCATAGATGAAATGCATTAAACTAAAATGTTTAAATGACAGACATTTCGAAAATAAGTGTATGAACCTCTTAAAAACATTAGTTTACATGGCCAATCATGGTACTACTTGGTGCTAGATTTGGTTGGTATTACATAAAAACTGTTTTTCATGTGGTGCTATCTTACAAAATGGCAGACAAAGAGGCTCTGTGTAATAGTTGAAATTGGTTGTGTGGGACCCTAGATATAGCTTACAAACCTCAAATGTTTATATGGCCACAGTTCTGAAAATACTTCAAACATACCAGTTTACATGACCTGCTATGTTATTACTACTTGTTTGCTAAATTTGGTAGTAAATAATTGATTTGTTCCAGACACATGACGTAAAAATACATTTTATTAATGTGGCAGTCTCTCATATATTTTCAGACAAGAGATTGGCCAAAACTCGTCAACCTGTGTAGTAGATATAAAAAAATAACTTGAAATAGGTATGTACTATATAGCCATATTGAAGACAAGTGACTTATCTATTCAAATCACATATGCATACATGGTCAACCATAGTATTACTTATATACCAAATTTGTTGGGAATCAGTTGGGTCCACTGTTAGTCTACAAATAGGAGGACCTGCATTAACTCTACCTGGTCATTAGGAATGGAAGACTGACCTATGCAGGGTAAATCCACTAACACATCCCAACCCTTACAGAATGTACTTGCCCATCATACAACTCTCCAATACAGCGAAGCATCATTGCCACAGGCTTCACATAGCCTTGATGACATTCCTTTAGGTCTTTGTCACCAGCCACGTGCATCTTTATCCACACTTGTTGTTCTGCCTTCGTAAACACATTTTAGGGTATAACACAACATGATCTCCAAGGTTTTACTTCAACCACTTACAAAAACAGCACTCGCTGCACCAACAGTTTCTTGCTCACTAAGCATTGACACTGGTGCCAACTGATGCCATTCACTGCCTGATAGTGCATGAGTAGCATTGTCACATCTTCCCAAAAGTAATGCCAATATTTAATTTACAACCCTCATATATAGATGCACACAAGAGACTCCCTTTTCTTGCAACCCCTAACTTTACAACTACTTTTTTTGATCCCATTTATTGGCCCCACAGCATAAATTACCCTCTTTTTACACTTTTCTGTATTTTTCAATACTTTTCCCTGGTCCTTCCCAAGTGTACAAATAGGGTTTCAATATCATTATATACACTTGAACATTTTGTAAACTTATAACATTCTGAAAACATAGCAACATTTCCATTTCGTCATCACTTTCACAGCATTGTATGAAAATGTATGATTGCACACTTACCTTGAGATCGTCGTGTTTGGGCATGACGGCGATGACATTACCGTCGATGGCGACGATCTTGCCTTGAAGATGCATCAACTCACCCTCGCACACCTCCACGTTGTCACCATTGGAGAAGCTGTGGGTTGCCACATCATCCTTTGTTGCCGCAGCTGGCAACTCTATGTCAATACCCTCTGGGGCCTCTTCAAACCTTTCCAGCTCCGACAGTGTAGGCTTCACACCTTCAGAAAACACCTTCCTATAATTCTGTGGCTACACTTACTTCCACCGGTTCCGAGGCATCATCAAAAAATTAATTACTGTATTTACTCAAAACATGAGACTATATTTTATTACAAATTTCACTTCCAAAATATTAAAGGGTACCTTAATTTTGCATACTAACAAATTTTGAGGTCAATGTTTTTGCTTGAGAAGTAGCAAGTGATAGTCAATGTTTACTGACTACACACAGGTTTCATTACAGTACAAGAAACTTAAAATATTATAAACATTACCTTTTTTTTTATAACTAGCAATATAGGGATGGACAAAGAAAGTGTGAGTTCCTTATATTTTTTATTGTAGTATACGCTTATAGTATTAAGTGCAAAGAGTTTGATAATTTTAAGCCTTTATTTAAATTCTAAGATAAAATAGTCTTGCTGAATTATTAGAGCAAATAATTTCTATAGAAATGAATATTTCCTGTGATCCAAAGTCGTGAAGGCTTAATTCCTTTATTTTAACAATCACAGTTCCAAATCTAATTCTGTCGAAGTGCTAACTGATTCTCAATTTGATTCTACTTAAAAATTTTAAGTAGCCTTCAGAGTATCTGAAAAGAGACTAAATAAGGGAAATTAATTTTTTACAACAAAAACTAATTTTCTTTTCAGATAAACACAAACTTATATTTTTAATTAAGTGGTGTTACGAGAATAATGCAAAAACACTCGAGGCAAATTTACCACGTCGCCATCTTGAATCACAGTTGCACCACAAACTGCGTGCAGCGACACCATGTAGTTGAAGAGATTAGTCCATGCGGAGATATACACACGTCATTAGGGTTTCGTGTAAATATACACATCTTATCACACAATACGCAACATACCACCTGCCAAGACCGGCTGAAGTCTTGATTAGGTAGAAAGAGTCATAACCCTTACAGCATACATATTTACACTGTATGAATAGAGAAATGGCAAATTTACTGTGCTGCAAGACGATGCAACTTGAGCACTGGTCTACACAGCTGTCACTTCTCTGTGCATAAATCAGCCACTCTAGCCACACCATCATATCCAAGATGAAACTTCACAATTTGAGCTAGGCATCAGCCAAGAGGTGGTACACGTTCCTCCCCAACTGGAACCAAACCCAAGTAAAATACTGCTGAAGATGCTTTGAAGCTCCTAAAAAATTGGTTCCACAGTCAGCGTACATATGAGCACACAAACCTCTTCATGACACAAACCGGGTAAGGACTGCAACAAAACTGTCAGCAGTCAAGTCAGTGACCACCTCAATATGTATGGCCTTTGTCACAAAACAGATGACGGTTGAGATGTACGCTTTCTGGGTGACCATGCGACGCAGCTTGTTAAGCCTTACGGTGAGTCCACACCAGTCCGTTCAAAGGCTCCAGCAGATGTGACTCGTGCAGGAGGCAAGTCACCCATCACGGGGGATTATTCACCAGCAGACACCGAAAACAACATACACATTTGAAAACTCTAGAGCGAACCAGGGATCGAGCTGAGAGAAACCAAAACTTATGTGACACAAGTGACTGTAACTGCATGTAAATACTTAATGTGGTAGTGATATACCCGAGCTTCAACAGCAACATGGTTCTTTTGGCAGTACAACAGGATGTTTTGATGAAAACTCCATGCTAGCATGTGATAAATGACCGATTGCCATGAGCACACCATTTTGTGATAAACGTTACACTTGCATGGAGCAAGGTTTCCTCCTTTTAAGGTGTTGCAAGTCCTCTGTTAAACATTCACGTTGGATACACCTGCACACCCAAGAAACAGCTTCCTACAACTCTGATGAAGGCAGGATGCCACTGATACAAGGTTGTTTCTGAGTGCATTTGATGAAACGCTTCACATACACCATGACACGGACCAACATCTGTCATAACGAAATCCGCTGCAATACTGCAAGTTCTTCCGAAGTTTCATGGGTCGTCAGTAGCATCAATTCTGGGACATTTTCAATTGTCTAATTAACGGTGGACACTGTTCACTGCTCTGAAGGGTTGACTAGCCACCAGGGGTCACTCCACCACAAGTCATGAGAAAGGAGTTTGTTAGGAATAATGCGACGAGTAGCACCGTCGGAGGGGTTGTCTTTGGAAACAACATATTTCCATATCTGGAGAGGGACCCACTCTTGGATTTGTGAAAAACAATTTGCCACAAAGGTTTTCATTAAGTATGCCTGGCTTTTATCCAAGTCAGAGCCACGCTCGAGTCGGTCCAGGGATGAGTAGCAGTGATATTTAAGTACTGTACTAGGAAGGCATGACAATTCACCATCAGTTTGGCCTGTAGATGAACACCATACAACTCTAATAGAGGGAGAGATAGTTTTTTAAGTGGAGTTACCCAAGATTTTCCCAAGACAAGATGTACACACACATCCCCTCAAGTATCCACACTCCTTAGATACAGGCATCTGAGAAAACATGCAGTTCCACATTAACAACATGTGGACCCATGAAACAAGGCAAAGTGCTTACTAGTTCTGCTAACCCATTAAAGAAATAATTCCACTTATCCCTTGCTGGAAATGGAAGGGAATCATCCCAACCTAGCCCTGAGTCCACAACCACTGCATTAGCATTTTAACCCATGCAATTACTGGCAATAACCAACCCATAGGATCATATATATGGGCTGTTTGAGACAGGACAAAGTGTGTGGTTGCTACACCATTGGCGACACTCAAATAGTGTGAAAATGAGTCCTTTTCTGGGTTCCAATATAAACCCAAATAAAAAGTCACGCTCTCGTGGGGTTTCCCGATGAGTTATATGTACATCCTCAAGAAGCTGAGGCTGATTGCTCGACCATTTCCGAAGCTCAAACCTACCCAGAGACAAAAGTTCAATCAGCTGAGACTTCAGAACACATGCTTCTTCTAGAGATGTCGCTCCTGTAACAATATCATCAACAAATATGTGGCTTTGATTTGCTGCAAGAAGGTACTGGGCACCTTCATCTGAGGCCAACTGGTGCAGAGTAAGAATGGCCAAGAATGGTGAGGGGGACAGGCCATAGGTTACTGTATTCAACTAGAACACTGTAAGTGAAAGAGATGGATTGTCATGCCAGAGAGTAAGCTGGTAAGGTCTGTCATTTTTGTGGATCCAAATCTGTTGGTACATCTGCACGACGAGACTACACTGTACAACCTAAACCTCAAAATTACATCACAGATCTCATTCTGGAGTTTGGGTCCTGGAAGAAGAACATTGGTAAGCAAAATTCCAGTGGTGGTCATGGCACTTACCTCAAATACCACCCTCAATTTGGTGGTTGAGATATAGACATTTTTAAAACACCATGATGAGGAATGAAACATTCAAGTGTCTCCCTAGCATCAGTTAGCTGGTTGCAGGGAACATATGGTTTCATATGTTTCGATTTGACATAATAAGCATGAAATCTGTGTAAATGGAAATCAGTTCAGGATGCAATGCAAGTTTCCTTTCCAGAGAATAGAACCTATGTTCTGCAGTCAAGTAAAATTATCCAAGAGATTGGGTCTGAGGTTTAAAATGAAGGCGAACCATGTATCTCCTTGAATCATTCCTGGAATGGGTGTCCTGAAAATGTCTTGCTCATGCATTTCTATAAGCTCGTCAATTGTCAGCTCTTGATTGTGTGAATCCAGCAATTTTTGAACGTCAGCACCATCCACCTCTAAATTTAATTGTTTGGCAATATCGACCACTTCTTCAATTACACTATTGATTTGTTCAAGATCTGGCGCTGATTCTCCTTGGGTTTCGGTGGTAAAAAAGAATGGACACAGCTTTTTCCAGATGCCATTAAAAGTTTTTTGTGAAATCTCATTCCAAGATTGTCCAACAATTCTAACAGCATCTAAAACATTGAATTGCTTCCAAAAGTCTTTGACAGAAAGCTCGTTGTCTTGTCGCATAGCTTCATGTAGATGCACAAACAATTGTCTTGTGTAGTAAGCTTTAAACGTTTTAATGACTCCCTGGTCCATCGGTTGAAGCAAGCCGGTGGTGTTTGGTGGCAAAAATACAACTTTCACCCGTGGGTCAAAATTAATTAGAGTAGTAGGAGGGTGACCTGGTGCATTGTCAATTATTAGCATCACTTTAAATGGGATTTCTTTTAATTGGCAATAACGTTCGACTTCAGGAATAAAATGATGGCCAAACCAGTCTTCAAAAAGAGAACCTGTCACCCAAGCTTTCGCATTAGACTTCCAAATGACGGGCAAACCAGCTTTAGATTTATTTTTTAAGGCTCTTGGATTTTCTGAGCGATAAACTAAGAGAGGTTTCAATTTACAATCATCATCTGCATTCGCACCAACCATCACTGTCAATCAATCTTTGGTGGCTAAAACCTTGAAAGGTTTTCTCTTCACGCACGATAAGTTCTTTTCAGCATTTTCTTCCAAAAAAGACCGGTTTCATCTACGTTGAATATGGTTTGGCTAGTGTAGCCACCTTCTTCTATGATTGTCTTGAGTTTTTCTGGATAGAAAGATGCAGCTTCTTTATCAGCGCCTGCCGCCTCTCCACTCTCTGCGATGCTATGCCAATTACAACGACTTTTGAATCGGCAGAACCAGCCGTTACTAGCTTTAAACATTTCATCTTTGGCCGCCTCCCCAGCTTCTTCTCTTAGTCTCTCAAAAATCTGCTTAGCTTGAGAGCACACCGTGTTTTGATCAACAGGACAATTTTTCACTCGTACTTGATTATCACACCATAATTTTAACAATGTTTCCATCTGAGCGATAATACCATGACGTTTACGAATGATGCTTGAATTAAAAGATTGAGAATCTTTCACAGCTTCCACAACTTTTTCTTTACCTTTTATAATCGTTCGGACTGTTGATTCCGGTAGGTCAAATTTCTTTGCCAATTCACAAATTTTAATTTTTGTTTCAAAGTCTTTGATAATAATTCAGTTTACACTCCAAAGATAGTGATTTTCTTTTCTTGTTTGATTCAAATGAATCATTTTTTGTTCTTTTGGATGACATAATTAGAGTTAACAATAAAACGCACTGCGTACAAAAAACAATTCCACGCGAAACACGTTCGAACCTGTCTTAAACCGAACACCGACTGGGCGGGGTGGGAAAGCCAAGGCGCGTGGCGCTCAAAAAGAAAAAACGTGTATCTCCGAATTTGCGTAAAATGGGGTAGCGTAAGTCGGGGTATTATTGTATACTTTTGGGATATCATTTTATTTAGAAGATGTCTGTCCACTGAATTAAATTATTACTCACTTAAAAAATCATGTTGATTTTACACCAGAGAAAGAATTAGAATAAAACTGAATCAGAACTGCAAATCTCATCAAAATCCAAGAGCAAACCACGTTGTAATAACACAAGTAATGTGATAAGGCAAGTGGGAAAGAGCACAATGGCAGAACAAACACACGACTGTAATCACGTGCAGAAACATTTGGCCGCATAAGGGGTAGCGGGCGGGCGGAGTAAATACATATTAGCTAGCGCTGACGGGGTGGTATCTATGTACTTTTAGATATGCACTATTTCCAGTACAGGGCTCACCAAGAGAAAGGCAACATGCAGCAATTGAAAAAATGCAACATATTTATTTTGAACAAATTTCCCTCAATTTTTTACAAACTTTTTTCACGGTTCCTAAAAAATGAGTTGTAGAAAGGTGGTCATTAGAAATGGGGGTGATATGGAAAGGTTCTAATGTACAAAAAATTTTCTGTCAGTTCCCTGCAAAGCAATAGAGAATCTGTTGTATTCATATTCATACAGAGAACATAGCTTACCATCAACTACAATGGCACTCATTGTGAAGTTCTTGTAGAGGAAACCTTTGCGGGAGTATCTGTTGCCCTCAAAGATTAAGAAGTCACCATCACTGGTTACCTCTCCCCCTATAGCACGGATGGTTTCAGGGTCAAATGGTTTGGCAGCTGGTCGTCGCTTCTTCTTCCGTTTCAGTGCTTCACTTTCCTGGCAAAAAAAAAATTAAGCATTACTTTCTGAGTGCCCACGTATTTATCTTGGTAATGACAAGTTACAAACACAACTTACTGTCACAAAATTACCCAACAAGGTATGGACCATAAAATAAAGACATTGCATGACAATCCTTAGAAACTAGTACAGAATATGCTTTGCTGGGTAGTCTCACGTGACAAAGAAAATTGTCCGGTAGAAGTGAAACCCTGATACTGTCTGGGAAGTGTCAAGTGCTTCTAGCACATATCCAACAAGCCTTCAGGTCACTATCCCCTTTAACTTTCTGGTAACAATGGTGGATGTGAACCATAACTTTTGTTCATCAGACCGCCATAGATCCTATGGATGTGATATTTCCCCATCCTCTTGCTCATCGGAGGTCAAGTGCAGTGTACTTGGCAGTCCCCACTTTTGTAGAGAAGTCGACCTTTTCNCTCATCGGAGGTCAAGTGCAGTGTACTTGGCAGTCCCCACTTTTGTAGAGAAGTCTAGTTGCAGCGATGGTATATATAAAAACCAGCAATTGTTCTATTAGCCTACCACTAGCTCAATCACCTGGGATACTTCCTCTTTTCTTCTTTCCAGTAAAAGTAACCAACACAGCGATCTTTTATGGCACTTCCAAATTAATGATGATGTATGGGAAATGAACTGAAATTGTTGCAAGGAACCTAGTGGCTGTTCCAGAAGTGTTATCTACATGAACAGCACCCAGAAAGGCAGTGAAGAGCCCACACAATAAAAGAAAGAACATAATTCAGAACCCTTGTTCTGACCCAGCAGCTAGTGTAAGAGTGCCAATCACCACCAATGGAGTCAATGGTATAAGAGCCATGCTGAATCCATAACTGTGTTGCCACCTGGGTGGATGAGTGGAGTGAGCAGAGAGCAAAAGGAAGCAAAGCTGGGAGCGAGCACGCTAAGTCCTGCATCATCGTGCCTCCGTGGATACAAAAAGATGTCATCATTTTGTGAAGAATTTCATAGGGTATTGTCTTTTTTCATGGTAGAGAAACAAACATGTACACAATATAAATAAGTGTCTTTTACTTGTTACATTTCAGGACGATCGAGTTTCCACCAAATTCAGTCTTAAATCAAATGATGTAAAAATGCTTCCATACCGAAATCTGAATCGGTAAAAAAATTTGTCCTCAAATTTCTATAAAACCATTTTCTCATAAATTTGTTGTTTTAAGTATTATTTCCACGAATTTAGTAGTGATGGGCGATTTTGATTTTTACAGTTTTGAATCAAGCCAAGTTGTATGAAACTCAAGTTGAGTCAAGTTGAGTTCAGTATTAAATTTTTGAGTTAAAATCTAGTTTGCACCATAAATGTGTACCTATTTTCACAGGTATAATGCCTGTCCCTTATAACTTCCTCCCCCTCTTATAGTCACTGTTTACCAAGAAAAAAAGTTTGGGACTAGTTTCTACTATTAAGAATAATTCTTTGCTTGGGTAAGTGATTCACAGCGCTACTTTTTCCCTCTCGCTGACGAGTGAATGACTATGGAAGAAACAGCAATGTCAGCTTCGTGATGCTGATAGAAAAAAAGATAACTGTTACAGGGATGGAGTGGGAGGGTACCATTCAGACTGGTCTGTTAACACAATGACAAGTTTAAAGTTATGGATATTTCTGCTGAAGGTGTGACGTGCCATGAGACAAAAGCTTTTCATGTTTAAATACCATAGGTCTTATGGTTGTATGTATTTGTATCATGCTGAGACTGTACCTGTCAACCTTGACACATGTTGTCCGGTGAACTGACTGAGACATCGCTGTCAGACAAGGGTTCTATAGTGCCACACAGAGGCATGGGCTAACTGTGGTGAAGTTTGGTTTATTAGCCGCTGATTGGTCTCTGGCTGTGTTATAGGTTGGGGCGCATAGCCCTATGGCACGGTACAAAATCAGGTGTGAGGTTAGCTGCTCTCCGCACTGTTGGTGTAGACACAGACACTCGTTTACCTGCAGCGGGCATGGCCCGGGGTGGATACTAGCTCGGCCGCTGCTGCTGGCTGGAACTAGTGCCCTGTTCTGAAGCGGTGGTGGTGCTTCGGCTGATGGTTGGTTTCTGCTGTGGGCTGCTGGTCCTCGTACGTCGGAAGTATGGGCTGGCGATGCCCAGAGGGTGCGATCTTGTGGAGTAGCTGGAAGAGGAAGCTAGAGGGAACTGGGAGGTGAGACCTATCCAGTTGTTGGGCGGCGTGAGCTCGGTCCCGTGGGGAGGGGCTGCTGAGGGCAGACGGCACTAGGTTGCAGAACAATTGGCTAGATTCAGAGGCAGTAGCTGCCCTTAACTCTCCACCTTGCACCACTTCTATGGGTGTAAGGAATACTGGGAGGTACTACAGTCTACCACGCTAAGGAAGAGCAAGCGACGAGTTCCTAGGTATGTGTGCCACCAGTCGGGGCTAGGCCACTTAGACGAAGTCATACTGCTCCAACCGGCAAAGATAACTACGCAGTGGATGGAGTGGGTCAGCTGATCTGAATGTCTAGCCGCTTCATGGATTGCGTTACTAGTGGTTGGGATTATGCTGTATGTGTGCACCAGGTACCTTTACGTACCTGGTCCATAGTATAGATGGCCATCTAATGGGTATGTATTGTGACATACGCGCGCCTAGTTAAGGGAGCCCGCAGTTCTACACTAATATAGGCAAAAACGTTTTTAGATGTGGTCTTTTGCTTCTCCTTAGGAGGTTGGAGGTCTACGGTGATGGAAGTCACAGTCACCCTAGAAATAAGTACTCTGGTTTGGTAAGATCACGTGTTTATTCCCCAGAGGAATAGACACGGTGGCCTATACCAACTACTAACTACCAATGAACTGTAATGGAAATAAACTACGACAAACCAGGTGAAGGGGACCTGGGGCTAAACTAAACAAGAGCAGAAAAAGCCTACGTAGCTATAACAACTGAACCTAACTAATCTATGCTGTTGTCCAGTAGGGACTCGTGGTTCACTACCAAAGTGGTAGTGAGTGTAAAGGGGGAGATGAAGACTTCTTCGGGGGTCACTGGGCGAAGGTCTAGAAGACTTCTGGAAGGTAGCAGTGGTCCTTCGAGAAGAAGGCGGTAAGCTGCGAGCTCCAGCACATGAGGTGGTGGAGAGAACTGCTGAGTATCAACTAGCGTTTCGGAGCTTTGCGCTTGTGTATATAGACGACCGGCTGCGGGTTCTTCGGCTTCCTTCAGGCGGTTTGGTATCTTTGGGCTAGAACCCCTCCATTAGCGGAGTAGGCCGCATTCTCTCAGGGGAGACTCGAAGTGCTGATTTCCTTGTGCGATGGTTGCGTCGCTCCAGTGAGCTATGGGGCAGCACTGGACTGCGTATCTGGCTTCTGTCGCACGCTGGGGTAATTACCGGACACGTGATATCTGACATACTGGTGTAGACGGCCTTGACTGCAGTATCCTTGGGAGCCCCTTGACAAGTTTCCAACCGCCTTATCTGATGCCTGGCATTTGCCGAGAAGAAAAATAGCTCAAATCACAAATATAATGCCTACCCATTTCTGAGATTTAGTTTTTTTTAAAAAGGGTGTTTATTTTTACTATATACAGTACTGGTCACTAACAATAAAACTCCTAGACAAACGTATACTGACATTTTTACAGTGTCCGTGTCCATTCACTTCCATTTGCAATTGTGAAGATGCCAGTTCCAGCACCATATAAAGTTATGCTATCAACTTTTTCTCATGGATTAGTCCGCTTCCATCACTGTCTAAAGGCTTCCATCACCATCTAAACGGAATGTTTATACATATACATGTTTTAATTTGAATAGGGTTTTAATTAAATTCTGAATTTACTTATATAGTATTTCATTTTATGATAAAAAAATTTATTTTATCATCAAGCAAAACAACTTTGCAACAGGAAACAAATATACTCTGTATTTTTGCCTCAGCTTTGTATGTGAACATTTCACAATCTCATGTTATGTCTCATGCATCATCCGATTTTATCACAACCAAACATCACAAACGTCAACCAAGTATCAAGACATGTAGCAGAGTTTTTGTTTTCATTCCGGCGCAACTTTAGCAATGTAAAAAATTTATTCGCGAGACATGAAAGGTGATTGGTACGAACATTTGTTGTTTATAACACAGAAGCACAGTGACTTGACTTGCACATTCAATAGCTCGATGTCTGCTGTAAAAAAAAACTTGACTGAAGCCACGAGCCGAGGGATGGCGCTAGAGATCGCAGCTCCGCCCAAAGACGGAGCTCATTACACCCCGCACACGTGCACCCCAGACAAGCCCGCGGGCAGGTAGAATATAAGGCCTTGCTCCGCCGAGTAACATCAGTTGTTCTCCAGCTCCAGCAGCTCGCTCCACCACACCTCGTGTGCTGCGGCTCTCTGCTAATACCAACGTCTTCGCGACCTTCCAGAAGTTCTACCAGATCTTCATCAGCTACCCTGAAAGACTTTGAACACCTTTAACTGCCAATCACCTTTCTGGTAACGGCAACCTCACTACCCTTCTGGTAGTGGCCCCCGATATCGCTTCTGGACAACTGCATTGAGATAGTTAGGGACAGTTGTAATAGCTACCAAGCAACATCAGCTTTGTTCAGGTGAGTCCCAGGTCCCTTTCACCTGGTTTTCTTCCGGTCAGTTCTTGGCTAGTTAAGAGGTAGTACGGGTCACCGTGTTTATTCATCACGGAATAAATACATTTTCTCTCAAACCTCTGCGTTCTAGTTTCTAAGGGTGACTGATTTCATCCTCTGTAGACGTTAGCCCACCGGGGTAAAGCAGAAGACCGCCTCTTTGACCAACCCATTACCGAACTTAATGTAGGACTGCGGGCTTCTTTAACAGGGTGCATGTATGTCATAAGCACGTCCAGCCGACGGCCACCCGTACTGTGCACCTGATGCGCAGTAAGGTAAAGCCACAACCATTAGCAATACAATCCCCAAAGTGGCTAGACAGCCAGCCCAGACGTCACTCCGCCCACCCCGCTGTACTGTCGCCGGAGGAAGTGATAGACTGGTTCTGGAAGTCTGTCCACCTTTGGACCCACACCCAACGTCGTCGTCGGACGCTCAGAGTAAACCCACTTCTCCAACCACCGCGGCTCGTGTCGCCGGTTGAATTAAACAGGTACGGCTCTGGGTTAACTCGGCTTCGGCTTTGATTCTACACCTGACGAGGCCGATACTTGTACCTACCTTAATGCTGTACACCCAGAGGAGTGGTTCTAAGTGGCAAGAAAAGAAGGCAGCTACAG
>NQII01000563.1:33325-61536 GCA_002778355.1 Clitarchus hookeri | reverse complement strand
CTCAAGCCGCCAGCCAGCTTGAGCACCTCCCACTTCCTCTTTCAGTCCCCGATCAAGACAGATAGGCGACCGCACCCGATCGTGACCGACTTTAATCAAGACAGGCACGTTCTGCTAGGAATTGCTAATCTCTGGTTCCAGTGCCGCCGGACAAGCAGCCTTCCCCGGGCTCACCACAGCAGCAGCACAGCCACTCCAGGTTGGAGCACCAACTCCAGTCAACTCCAGCAACAACAGCAGTTGGGTCAGCAGCCACCCCAGGCCACCTTCAGCAAAGGCAAATCCATAGCTGTGTGCCACCCAGTTTGCCAGAGTGTTAAGACGGCATTTTACTTTGTGCCAAGTCGTCTGGCCACGTACCCTGTACTGTATACCGGCCGAGTCCCGATCAGCAAGCGATATGAACCCCGTGTCTCTGACAGACACGTCAAAACTTTCCCAACAGTGATGTCGCCGTCAACCAAACTACGTCACACGTCAGGGAAAAAGAATAAACAGAATTGCAGCAACAAGGTTTCACGTTACATATTACAAAATCACTACTTCTTAGTTATATACGTAAAAATAGAAAGAAAATGTAATCATTTCAGTATTCACAAATGTTTGATTCATTGTTAAGAAATGGAACTACTTTGTCTCAGATATTACCAACTTTACTGGGCACATGCCAGTCAGTGTACCTGTTAAAATATGAGCTGGCAGGGCCACTTTCATTTTTCAAATGTAGTTTTCAAAATACTCAACCGTGAGCAGACTATAGTAATGCAGGCGACTTACAGACTGGGACGTGCGGAGGGCTCCACGAGGACGAGTGTAGTCTATCCTCGGTAGCAGTTTGAGATGCACCTGGTTCTGTGCTAAGTCGACATAGTCAACTTGTGCTATGTCATCTTTGTACAGACCTACAAAAAAAAAACCAAGGTGCTTTTAAAATGGTACAGGATAACAAAAATTAGAATGGAAAAAAGCAAAAAATACTGTACATTTTTATTAATTATGAAGTTCTTCACTTTAAAGTACTGTGATAATAAATATTCGTTCAGTATAAAGCACTTTTCAGCATTAATTATCAAACTGAAAGTCCCTCTACGTACTTTGTATTGAGATTGTATTGTAAGAAGAACTCTAAAGAGCTAAAATATGCCAAAGTGATATGCAGAACAGAAAAAGCAAAACTCCGAAAACAATACACTTGGATACAGTAAAGGTAAGCGGGGAGGCAAAAGAACGACCAGAAAAAAAAAAATTCTAATCTCTAAAGACACCTACCTCTTTTCAGACGTACCCACTGCTTGGGCTTCAGCCCTGTCTGTTCCTTCACCACCCTCAACACATCAGTCATTTCCTTAATAGGCACCATCTGAAACACAAAGTATGATATGTATGCTCAGATATTCTCCACGTGCATGTTACAAGCTGACCTAACCTCGAACCAGCCCCAGCATGCTACTCACCTGCTGTTTCCACTTGCCCATGCGCAAGTTGCTGACATTCTCGATACAGGCCTTGACGTGTGGCTGCTTGTAAGCTTCTATGTATACGTATCCCTTAACCCCTTCTGGAACCACCACTGACTTAATCTGCAGAGGTTCATTTGTGTACTGATACGCAATGTACTTGCGCATCAACAACAAAAGTGTCGCCTTCTCCTCCCCCATTCGGCACTTCACCATCCAAAGGTTTGGATCTCTGTAGCAATCAACATCCACCATAAATTACCACAAATTTGATGCATCTAAAAGTAAAGTGGTAAAGTATAAACAACACACAAATAAGGTGTTTGCAACAGATATGTACTACCACATTAAAATTGACTATGTTTAAACATCATTCAGAGAGCTGAGAAAAATATACAACCTTCGTAGAACCTATAAAATAAATTTTAATGAACTTCTAATGAACAACTTTAATTCAAAGACGTATATTTCTTATGATGGTATATAGAATATCATAGTACAGAAATAGTACCTGATGTTGCAGTGATGATGTAAAATGTAAACCAAAACCAAAACAGTGTAATTAAAAGTTCTTTTATGAAGTTAAAATTAGGATGAGCCAAGTTTACTATGAAATTACATAAATTAATTTTTTCCACACAAAAAAAAAATTATCTTTACAATTTCTTTTAGGTATTACATACGAGATTCTACTACAAATATTGGAGCTGCTGTTTAAAACCAATACCCTTTCTAATTCCTACAGCTAAATGAGTAAATAGATGGGCATTGCCCTGGCAACACACGAGAAAGTCAAAATAGTATAGTGTGTTTAACATAGTACCACCTGCCCGCATTTAAGACCTGTAACCTACAATCATCCACGGAAAAAAAAAACATTTTCACATATCCAGCTCTACAAGATTGTGTTTTAGTGCACAGCCATGTTCTACAAGCTATACATGTGTTACGAAACTAAATATGGCACGGCCCAATATAAAATTGTTTTTTTTTTTTNGCCATGTTCTACAAGCTATACATGTGTTACGAAACTAAATATGGCACGGCCCAATATAAAATTGTTTTTTTTTTTTTAATTTTGCAGCTTTCAAATGTGTTTTAATAGATTTCTTGTTTTAAAATTTTGTGTTGAAATTTNGTTTTTTTTTTTTAATTTTGCAGCTTTCAAATGTGTTTTAATAGATTTCTTGTTTTAAAATTTTGTGTTGAAATTTTGTATTTTTATTTTTTACAGTTCCCAAAAATCTGTCTGTACTTACGAGGTGTCTGTATGAAACAGATGTCATACGAACAAGGTTTTAATGTATTTTGGACTTATATTTTTCTCCAAAACTTTATTTTTCAAATTAGTTTGAAAAAAATTTGCAGGTGGTACACAGGTATATTCGGTACATGGCTATCGACAGCAACCCATTACAATTCACTGATGAACATGACTTACTTGACACCAGGCAGCAACGTCTGTTGGGTGATTTCATCTGACATCTCCTCGCCACCATCTCCAAAGTGACGGGCAGCCATTGATTCATCCGCATACTTTTTGCGTAGATACTCTTCTATTTCATCCTCCTTCTGGGAACTGAAAACCAATGACAATTCACATAAATTATACAGCAAAAAAAGGCAGGACCACACCATGACATTGACATAATACTGGCATGTCCTATTTATTCAGCATTACAACCTAAAAACTTTTGTTAAAATGTTACACATTTGAATTGGGTGGAGGAAACAAATGGCATGCTAAATAGAGGCCTAAAATTCAATTGCAGATATATTTTACAGCTAACCAAAACTAGCTTAAAAAGAACTGCACTCTATACGGACTTCAAAGTAGCAGTTAGATAAACACTACTTACAAATCTGACATATTACCGGAATAAAAACTAATTTTAAGCGACTCAAACTCATATGAACACTCAAATAAAGAAGAGGATCAGAAAAGCATTTACTCACTCCCATAAGTTGGTGACTCGCCGACGACCCTCAATCTCACGAGCAGTTGGACCAACCTCTTCATATTCATTACCCACAATCCCAATCTCGTGAGCTTCGTCTTCAAACTCATCTTCATCCTCAACCTCATCATCTACTTCTGCTTCATCGATAATGAATCCACCATAGCGATCTTTTTTCTTCTTCTTTTTGTGGGGCCTGTCATCATCCTCATCCTCCTCTTCATCATATTCCTGTGTAAAACATTCAAAATTAAACAAAATAGAAGAACTTAGAAGGAAACAAACCCCTAGTCACCTAAATTTACATATNGTGTAAAACATTCAAAATTAAACAAAATAGAAGAACTTAGAAGGAAACAAACCCCTAGTCACCTAAATTTACATATCCTATCAGCAGCTAAAGATTTAGCCTGCATGTGACTTGCAAGGATTTAAATGCTGGAGAACAAATAGTTAAAAATCAATGGATAAACAAAATTAAAGATCCCTTCTGAAAATCCTAAGGTTTTACTCTCTTGTTCCTTCACTTATAAGTTGAACATTTTTTTTATGTTTTGTGGTGCACTCCTTATGTATAAATTTACAGTATCATAAATAGATTCACATTTAAATATTTAAATACAACAGAAATATTTTTTTTTTTTTTAATAATTGATACTGCTTAATTTAAAGTTTTGAGGCTTCTTTCATTTATTTATATACAAATGTTATTTGAATACAACCACAGCATTTACATAAGACCATATTTTCTTCAGAAGCATCACCTGTATCGACAACTGCAGACTAAATATTGTGCCTTTCACCAACCCTCAAGTTCTTTCAATAGCAGACTCAATACCCGTTTATACCCTATCCAAGGCAACTACAACTGTGCTACAGAAAATCTGATTTATCAGCTACAGTGCAGAATACATCGGCCTCACCAATAACACTCAGGCAGAGAATGAATGGCCACAGAGCAGACACCAAACAAGCCATAGCTGGTCACATCAATAACCTACACGACAAACCAGTTGCAGCACTTGCAGCACATGCAGCCATCACACAACAAATATTTTGGTTCCTGATACAGCACCAGAGTTGTGAGAGCCCTACCACCTTTAAGCAATAGCTCAGAACTGAGATGCTGGGAATTAGCTCACCAATTTATAAGAAAATCCAGGCAGCCGCCAGGCCTCAACATAAGACAACAACAGCTCCAAACCACATTAATTTTTTTCCCGCCCCACCCTAGATTGCCATCTGGCCGCTAGGTTTACTACTAACAGTACCCTTCCATCATACTGCAGTGTCCAGCAACTGGCTGCCTGAAGAAGCTGGCTTAGCTAGCAAAATGTCGCGATCGCACAACTGCGTGGAAAATGTGTCGTCCTTTGTGTGTGTGTGTGTGTCTCCGTCAACAAGTACTACACTGTAAGTACTTGAATTCCTGTCCTTTTATATATTTTTGGTAGCCTAGCGGCCTTCTTGCAAACCTTAAAACCCTTTAAAATGTTGAAGTTGTATAATGCATCTGGTTTAGTTCCAAAGAAAATAAACTGAAGTGGACAAGACAATACAGTAATAACATCTGCAGCTGATCCTGTTTAAGATACACGCCACAGGGTTGAAATGAGGAGGCTGGCACTACGTGACGCTGTCTTACAAAAGATGTAAAAACATGTTTCCCATGAGCATGAATAACGGATGTGATACGAGATAAAAATGGATCAGACTGATAATAAAATGGGAAGGGGAGGAAGGTAAGGAGAATCTCCGGAATAACCCTTACACATTAAAATGTCAGTGTTGAGTTTTCTTCCTTCTTTCTTTTATTGTTATGTGCAGTTGTATTCAGCCTATTTTACATCTTCCCTCCACCACTCTTGGCACTCAGCTCCTTCCCTTCCTCCTTTTTTGTTCCCCTATAGGGAGAGCTGGGGCAATAGTCTGAGATAAGCTGGGCAGCGTGGTAAATGGCGGGTGTCTCATCTCGCCCAGCATGGACAACCATCATGCGCGCTGGTTATGTAATTTTGACCACTGCCGTGCTGCAGCAGCTAACATATTGTGGTGGAGGGGCCTCCTAAGAAGATGCTAACAGGTGATGGAATCAACCTTGTGAGGTAAGTACTGAGGAAGTACGTATATAAGACAGGCATACTGCCTTGTCTCTCTATATCTCCCCCCCCCCCCTTGATCTTTCAAGTCTCTGCCTCTTTTATGTCAACAAAAGCAAACCCTCAGTCTACAAAATTTTTATCCTACTGTGGCTTGAAATCCAACCAGTTCTGGGAGGAAGACCACATTATGTTATATACATTATATAAAATATGGTATTCCAGAGAGCGATTTCAGAAAATTTGGTACAGATGATGGAAGTAAGGATGCAGTTGTAGGTGAACTCACATCCTCAGAGTTCAGGTCTTCTCCTTCTGGCTCTTCTTCATCTTCCACCTCCTCATCCTCTTCTCCTTCCTCTGCTTCATCGTCATCTTCTACTGCTCTACGACCTGCACAACCATGCAAAATTATGAACACATTATTGTCAAATCTCAACATGATTTACACAATAGGCTTTATAAAGTTTTTATGAACAATCATCCACGGATGCATGTCCCATTGTACACGTTTTCAAATTACGACGTCTGAAACTAAGTTTTCAGGCAGTGGCACTAGAGTGCGCTAAACTTGGCACACCAACAAAATGTATGCAATTATTTTTGGATTTTACTTATTACAGTTATATTATTGTGGCTGTGAGACTGTGAAGCCTTTAAATATGTAGAATTTTTTTATGTTTCTCTTCACTCCTTTCTTTTTCCATTCAGATCACAAATTCAGCAACATATGTAATAACATGCCTCCATTCAAATAACTATTAATTGTTAACACATATCCAACATAATTTTAACATCAACCTCACATGTGGCTACAGGCAAAAACCATTTCTGAAGAATAAATATCTGAATAATGAAATACCTACAAAAAATTTTATTCTTTAGATTTTTAAGTAGATTCAAAAAATTACTTCTAGCATAGGTGAAGAAGCAAAAGGATACAAACATTTTAACTAAACATAGAGAAACGCTGTAAAAGTGGTATTTCTGGGGGGAGAGAACAATAATAACACATGTGGAAAATTTTTGAGTAAACAGGTATCATACCAGATATCATTCAGCAGGAATATAATATATACGAGCCAAGCTGATGGTAACTGATTAACAACCTGACAATACTTGTGGGTCAACTACAACTGTTCTCTAAATTTCCGAACTATTGACTGCAGCTGAAAGCACAGTACTAGTATAAAGCACAAAGACAGGAGAAAACTCACGTCTCTTCTTCTTAGGCCTTCGAGGGTTAACATCAGACTGGTCTGACTGCACAGATGCCCTGTCCTCTTCATCTCGCTCAGATTGTCTTTCTTCCTCCTCCTCAGAACGATTCCCGTCGTAAGACCGGTTGCCTTCCGACCTGTTGTCATCTGATCTGTTGCCATCTGATCTGTTGCCATCCGAACGGTTCCCACCCACAGACCGGTTGTCATCATCTGATTGGTCCGACCTGTTTCCTTCATTGTCTGACCTTGCGCCCTCGTCAGATACATTGCCATCGTCGTCTGATCGGTCACCCGCTTCCGAACGACGGTCTTCTTCAGCATCTGAACCTGCGTCGCTTGCTTCTCTTGCCTATGTGAAAAATAAAAAATATCCTCAATTTATAAAGCACTGGATTTCCATTCAACCCGGCATTATAACTTACAACTATTTTTTAACACCCTGACACAGACCAGTAGGGTTAAAAATTCTTCACAAAAAAACTAGTCACAATATTTAATGAGTATTAATTTTAAAATTTTGTGAATTTATCCAGTTTGCTAAACTACACATAATCCCCACATACTTACAAAAAAGTCTAGCATCAAAGAGTTATGTGAAGCTTTTTTCGTGTTGACACAAACAAAATATCAATTTTGTAACTGGTATTCTTCTTTACTATCGTCCAGAATTAAAGAACTTCAATAACACAACTACTTGCATGGGTCAACTGTTTTATCACAAGAAACTGCTTCATATTGTATGGAGTACATTACTTCAGAGTTTAAAAAAAAAAGTTCACATCTACATACGTAACACACATCCAAAAACAAGAACCATTTTACAGACCCCTGAAAGAAAATTAGTTTTTAAAAATTTATGAACCTTACTCTACTACTTATCCAAAGTAATCATGCTAAGATCCTAGTCACTTGTAAAAGACAGAAAGAAAATATTTAAAGAAAAGTTAAGAACAAATATAATTACCTTTTTTTTTTTTTAATTCAAAGGAAAAAAGGACTTATCAAACTGTTTAAAACAATTTACATTCAAGTATAAAAATGCAATCTTTGAAATATAAAACTTACAAGATTAGTTCAATGTGATCTCTAGTGTTGCCCCCCCATATCTCTTGACGGCCTTGCCAATAACGTGACCAATTTTTGAGATTTCAAATGCAGGACACTTAAATGAGGGGAGAGTAGGAGAATGTTTCTAGTAAATGGATAAACTGGTATTCCATTAAGGTTGTAAGGTTGCTCACTGACAGTGCACTTTCCCTCCAACACGGCATTTCAAAATAAAATAATGTTTGAATGCAAATTATACACACTAAATAAAAGCCAGCCACAGACTATTGAACCACTGGCATAAACTAGGTTGCTTTGTTTGATACAGTGGCTCTAGTTCAGACACTTTTTTTTCTTTTATAATTGCATTAAGTCATAATAAAAGATAGTACTTGGAAATAAGAAATACACATTATATTACTTTAATCATCAGTTTGTGACACCCCAAACACAATGAGGTTTGAAAAGCACCTAGTTTAATACAGTGTTGCACATTGTCCATCAGCTACCACTAGTGTAAAATCTTTCTCTTCAGTGTACTACATCTGCAAAACCTAAATTAAATATTTAAATACTATTAAAATATGGTAAGCTGTCCATAATTACACTTAAGTTGTAATTTGACAACTTAGGGAAGGGCTAAATCTGTAACGATTTCAGCATTTTGTGAATGTTTTCATTTTGTTTCAGTTGAATGTTATTTATTTCTGAAACTTAATAATTTATTTTAAAGCCTCTACCCTAAGGCATAGCTAGATTTGTAATTCAGGACATCACCTCTAAATTTTATTTATATATATTGGTTTGTTTACATTTCACGTATTTTGAAAGTTGTACTTTTTTTTTTATTTGTTATGTGAACCGAGCTCAATTATCTTTGGTAGTGTTCATTATTTTTGTCATAGTTTTTCTCTTAGCAGTTTACCTGGTCTTATCCAGCAGTTTTGACCATGGAGGAATGTAATAGAATTACAGAACTGATTAGACTGTAAGGTATGATAAAGTGTTGTCTTCTTGAAATTTTCCATTTAATTAGCACCGTCGTGTGAACCCTGTGGTTAATTACTCTCTCCTCAGACGCCATGACGAGCGGTACATCGTAAAATTCTGTCGGCAAGATTTGCTGTTAAATTTGTAATTATCGCCCAATGTTATAATAGGGAAGGTGCTTGAGAGGCGCCAAGTTGCTTTAAATATGCGGGGCACGATAAGAAGAGGCCCAAAACAGCATAGCAATTAGTTTTTGAAGTGCTTCAGTACGTCGGCTGGCATCTCCACCAAAGCTTTAAGTATAACCTACAGAGGGCTTAGTAATATCAATTTACATTATTATACGTATGTGTGCTACAAACGTTTCTACGCTATTTGGAATTAGTAATTTATTTTAAAGTTTAAGAGAAAGACTTTTTGATTTCAAATTTTTATTCTGAATTTAATAAGGGCGTTAATTTTGTTTCGAACACTATTCAGAAGCCAGTAGGTGGGACTTCTTGCTCTAAAGCCGTGCAACATCCAGGAACATTTTCAAATAATAAATGCTGAGAAAAAAATGAGCCAGTTTCAGTTTTCTGCTCACATAAATTATCTATTTCTTTCTGTTTTCATTTAGTTGCAAATTGATTGGGTCTTACTGTTTTGTTTCTCTCTTAATTATGATGCTGGCACACTCACTCGAAATTATCCTGGTAATACGATCTTTGTCGCTTTGTGTTGACAGAAACGTTATTTTTCTTTTTTTCAAGTTAAAAATTTTTTCAGAACACAACTGCCTAAGGTTTTGATGACTTCCTTAAGCAACAAATATTTGATTAACAGAACACAAAACTTGCAAAACACTCCATCAACATTTTTTTAGAATACCTTAACCAATTTCATTCTAGCAACCACTTCTGTTGAAATTTTAAATTTCTTTTAGGTGATGATGGGTACGTTAAAGATTTCTGATGGTGACCACAATTTTTTCAAGACATTCTTCTTCTCACTATCTGTTTGTTTATTGTCAAGAAAATTAGCAATGTCACATGGTCCCAGTGATGAACACTAACTTTGACATCTTCTTCCACACTCTCCACAGGTTTCACCTCAGTTCATTCTCTTTCCTCAGCAATACGTTTCTCTTCTTGGGAGCCTAAACTTTTATTTCGTAACTACTCACTTACCATAACTCTTATTGACAAGGGTGTGATATGACCACTATTTTGCTAGTGTTGCTGGCAGTAATACTAAAACAAAACATTATGGGAAGAGAGAATTTGACTTTGACAGCTCTTTTTACCCCTCTCTTACCCCTGCTGCAAAAAATCCATGAAGCCCTGACACACTATCTATAAATGGTCACTGTTTTACTAAATTGGCGCCAATTCAACTGTGCCGAGTCATTTGTACTTTGTTGAAATAGTTACCAGAAGTGAAACTTCTATGCTAAGGTTGATGACTGGAGAAGAACGTGGGGAAAATGAAATATCATGTCCGATGAAAATATATACTTTGCTCCAATTTTACACGCTCTAACACATTCAGTAAGCAAAAAGAAGGTATGTATGGAAGATTCATTTCTGTCTTGTGTCCTGGACACAAATTTTTTTTTGTCAAAAAGCCCTACGATGTACAGAGATAATCCAGAAAACAGATTACCCATGCAAAAATAACTAAATATCCCATTATGAGTGCTCTTACTTCATGAAGAGATGTAATATGTAATTGCAATTGTTATTACAACATTTCTTTCTCCAATGACTGGCGAAAAAGTTTTTTTCTCATTCCAGCAACACTTGCAAATAACACCATGCCTTTGCCAATATACTGAAATGTAAGAGCATGTATTACCACCGCACCGGATAAACTTATGAATACTTAAAATTTATTCTCTGGATAGACACAAAACTCTTATTATGACTCCCAATGATGAAGTTGTGTTGCTCGGGACTGAGCTAGCATAATCATGGGCAACACCATGAGAACATGATGAAGACCTTTGTGCATCCAGGGCATTTATGGTGAGGTGATTCTATGGTGGTTCGCCATTAGCTTCAGCAGTATGGAGATGAAAGCAGCCTTAGAAAAACAAAAAAAAAAAAAATGAAGTGGTAGCGCTAGGAATTGAACCCAAGAACTCCGGATGATAGTAAACAAAACTGCCCAATACATCACCGACAATAAACCAATTGATGCTTCTGCAAAATAAATCGTGAATAATATTTTTTTAGTTTCGTCATCACCTAAAAATTACTGAATGGACTTTGATAAAATTCTCCGGTCCAGAGTTTGCAGGTGGTAATACAGGACATAGGTACAAGGCAGTATGCTACAAATAAATAACAAATCTATCAATTATTGCAAGCACCTTACCTTCAGGTTCATAACTGATTCCTGGCTTCGGTCGTTTGCAGAAGTAATTAAGTAAACCAAGGCCAAGCTGACATTTCCTATATAATTTTTTATAGTCCATCTCATATATGAAGGCCACATTCTTGACAATTGACGATCGCCGCACCAATGTTAACTTTTTGTTTATGTACCCATTCACCATCAACTGGTGCATCAAGTGAAACCTTTGATGCGACGAGTCAGCGCGTTCAGGAGGTGCTGCTTTGTGCAGCAATTGGTGAACTACTTGGGTGGTGCGGCAGGTGGCTAGAGAGGCTTCGGGAGAGTGTAGGGTCGTTCGTAAAGGCTGTACACGAAATATATGTTACTTTAAAAATGATGCAGAGCTCGCGAAAAATAAAACTATTGGTTCTTATTTTGCTCAATAGATAGCGTATTTTTAAAGTTGACTGTTCTTCTAATACTGGCTTGGAACGACACGAATTTGAAATATATTACTTTAAATTATTAAAAAAAATAATTCAACAATATTATGCAACATTTCTGTATACTTTTGGAATTAATATCAAGCATGTAATGAAAGCGGGGTTGGAGAGGGGCGAAGTTTATTTTCTAACACTAAAAACCACTGTTTTATGACCACGTACAATAAAATGTATTAATTAACCTAGGAACTCTTTCTTATCGTGCACATTTTCGGCTGGTCTAATGTGCGTTAGCAGTGCACTCAGAATAGCCAACGTAATATTAACTTTCGTTCGTTCGTGCATCAGCTGATACAGGATTTTGTAAATGGAACGTTGTTTGTTTCGAATACATCAAGTTGCCACTCACTGACTGTCAGAATCTGGTTACCTTATATGAAATGAAGCATACCATAGCATTGCACTAAATATGACTGTAAGTAACACTATACTTACTATATTAAATATAAATAACACTATACTTATTATACTAAATATAAATAACACTATACTTACTATAACATAATTTCTAGAGCATAAGAACATTAAACAATGCACAAAAAATTTGGAAAAGTTAATGCAGGAGCCAGGAACAGACTAAGTAACTGAAAAAGCACCAAGTCTTAAATTCGAAACATTCTAACAGAGCGATAGGCAACGCAAAAGGAAATGATACTCTCCGCACAGCACATGGTAGCAACACGAGTCATGACAATCGAACGTTGAGCTGGCTGCTGCTAAAGTAATGGGATAGAAGGTTGGGGGAGGGGATGGTCTGACGCTACAGGGGGCAGCAGTGATAGTACCATAGTGTATACACTGGCGTGAAAACATCTGCCATTGTCATATGATTTCACAATTATGACATGATAGGCTGGCAGGAATAAATTATGAAGAAATCTGATGGGGTGAGAGCAAATTATTATTTACAAACATCACAAAAGTGTTGTGTTTCAAATCTGAAAACCCCCATTGGGTGCTCCACAGCTCATCTCTACAAACAATATGTGCATAGATAAAAGACTAAAAATAACTCATCAGATTAATATGGTATTAAACATGTAGATACACTGTGATCTTGCATTATAGAAATAAGAATCTTTTTAAATTGCTAACCATGCCATATGCAATGACAAAAATTAAACAGCAGAATATGAGCTCTGCCAAGACATGCACCTTTCAGAAAACATGCTAAGAATGTAATAAGTACATTTTTTTTTAGAAAACTATCAACCCCAAATGGCCAGTTCCATGAAAAACCTTGTAGGCTGATTACAAAATTCAAATGGTACTTTTTTATTTAGTCCTGCACACCTGCAAGTACATCAGAACATTTTTTGGTAATTATTAAGTTTAGTGACTTTTCTGAAGGAAACGTCCTAGATAAATGAAAGTAGCATTAATGGTTTCTGCACAGCTTACCTAGTTAATATTCAGGAGGGCGTCATGTTAAAATAAGTAGAACGTATTAAATAAAATAGTTAAAAATATGAGTAGTCCGCCGCTTTGTTTACAGCGGACGCCATGATTTTTGGTGACGTCATGATTCCTACCGTCACCGTATTGGCTTGTGGGTATTGTTACGTCACCGTGACGCATTGTTAACGGAAATTTTTGAAACAGCTCAGTAGCCATTATGTCTTTGCCAGAGTGAGTTGTGATGTCCCAATTCGGCGGATTTAAAACTGAGAAAACAAGGACGAGTGCTTCTGTGCGTTATATTCGCCTATGAAAGAGTGCTTCAGTGTGTAATATTCGGCTGTGAATGAGTGCTTCAGTGCATTATATTAGCGTATGTGGCGTTTTAGTGGGACATGGTGTTTCGTCGAGTGAAATAAGGTTAAATTAGTCGTTGACAGAGGAATTGTACCAGCCGCCTACCTAGGTGAGTTAA
The DNA here is from genome assembly GCA_002778355.1 of Clitarchus hookeri. NCBI lineage: Eukaryota > Metazoa > Arthropoda > Insecta > Phasmatodea > Phasmatidae > Clitarchus > Clitarchus hookeri. The sequence goes on along the minus strand of NQII01000563.1, from coordinate 48,067 downwards.
TTGATATTCTTTTGGTGTGTTTAACGGTTCCTTTAAATTCCTAAAATCCTAAATTCGTAGTTTAGTGTAAAACCCTACAATCATAGGTTAGTTAGAAAACCCTAAAATCCTAGGTTAGTTTAAAACCCTAAAATCCTAGGTTAGTGTAAAACCTAACAACCTCTAAAATCCTAGGTTAGTTTAAAACCCTAAAATCCTAGGTTAGTGTAAAACCTAACAACCCCTAAAATCCTAGGTTAGTTTAAAATCCTAAAATCCTAGGTTAGTGTATAACCATACAATCCTAGGTTAGTGTAAAACCCTAAAAAACTAGGTTAGTGTAAAACCCTACAATCTTAGGCTAGTTTAAAAATGTAAAATAGTGATTCACTCATTGTGGGGTTAGGTTCTGTTATGTTAAGTGGGCACATATGATGAAATTAGTCTTACGTTCATGCCCCTCGCATATTCGTGTTCTTCGTCATTAGTAGAGTGGAAATATATACTATTTTCCATGATTTTTTTTTTTTAACAGAAAAGTCACTAACTTAATAATTAACCATTTTTCAACTAAGCAAAACAAAATTTATATTTACATACAACATTTCTTACTAGGATACCTGCCACTTAACAAAAGCTTCTATCATGTTTGTTGACACAGCTGGTGTCTAGTGATTTGTGGTTAATGAACAAACAAGCATTAAAAAAATAAGGAGTAAATGGAGGTCCACCATTTGATGTAACTTTTATCAGCATTACCATGCATGCTGGCGAGCATTCTTGTGGTGTTACTCAATTTATTAAGGAGCATATTTCTGATGTACAATTTATCTAAAAGAGATTTCTGTTCAGTTAAATGTTAAATAAGAACTAATATTAAAACTGTTTTACTGCTCACTGTGAAGAAGTTACACAAGCAATAAAAATAAACACCACCCGCAATTAGGCTACCGCCCGGTAGGGAGCTTACTCACCTTTCCCCTACCAAACTCCTCTTCCACGCCCTTCCTGAACATTCCAACCACCCTCACAAATACCAATTCCTCCCGCAACACATTCTACTCCCTCACAGATCTCACAAGTATACACTGCCTACCTCGCTCCGTTCTCCTCCACACCCTCTGAAGTTTCTCACTGTTATTTCCTCTTCATCTAAACCACCCCCCNCCACTCTGTACATCCTGACCAGCCTTTCAACTTTCCTCCTGTCCTTCAACGAGCTCCACCCCATTTCTTTCATCATTAGTGATGGCCTATAGTTGCCTTCATCCTCACCATTCTACCCCTGTCTTCTCCACCTACCCTTCACCCTTCTTTACACCTTCTCTAGCTCTTGCACATCTACTTCCACGTACGGGTCCCATACTGTTGTGACATATCCTAACATCGGTCTTACCATTGTGCCATACGCCTTCTTCACCTCACCGCTGTCCCCCCTCAGCAACCTTCCAAACATACCCAAAGCCCTTCTTGCCTTTGCAACCACCCACTCTGCCTGTTTTTCCATCCGAGGTCTCCGTGATATTCTGCTGCTTCTCTCTCTTGCCCCTCCCATTCGTACATGTCTCTGCTTATCACCTCCTTGTAAACCTCTCTACCTTAGTTTTTCTTAAATTTATCTTCATTTATTCTCCATGGTCCACAACCATATCCTGTCAATGTCTGCCTGTAAGTCCCCCCCNTTCATCCTCACAATCCTGCCCCTGCCTTCACCTACCAGTCACCCATCTTGCTGCCCTTTTTACAACTTCTCTAGCTCTCGCACCTCCACCTCTATGTACAGGTCCATCCGAGGTCTCCCTGCAATACAATCCCTAGATACTTATATTTTGCTGCTTCTATCTCTTGCCCCTCCCAGCTATAGATGTTCCTGCTCATCACCTTCTTCCTTGTAAACCTAGCTACCTTAATTTCTTACATTCATCTTATTTATTCTCCATCAATGTCTGCCTGCAAGTTTTCACACCCTCCCACCACTGCATACAATACACAATCATCTGCAAACAAACTTATTTTTCCCCTAATCGCCAAACCCATGTCATTTACCATTATGGTAAACAAAAGAGGGCCCAGCACGCTTCCCTGCGGCACATCTGACATAACCTCTCCTTCCTCTGATATTGACTCCCTAATTTTCATCCTCTGTCTGTGCCCCCTGAGGAAGTCACCAATCCGTTCCACTACCCAATTGTCCGGTATCAGCTCATCCACTTTCTTCATCAAAGTCCCATGAGGCACCTTATCAAATGCCTTCATCAAAGTCCCATGAGGCACCTTATCAAATGCCTTCTCAAAGTCCCATGAGGAACCTTATCAAATACCTCCTCAAAGTGCCGTGAGGAACCTTAGCAAATACCTTCTCCAAGTCTATGAAGTAGGCATCCACCTGCTTCTCCTCATCAACTGTGTGCACGAGATCCTCTAACAGCCAAGTCAGCTGCGTCTCACATGAGTATCCTTTTCTGAAACCATGTAATGACCACTCCAACCAATTCATCTTGTTCATAACATTCACCACATACTGAACCACCAGCCTCTCCACTACCTTTCCTGTACTCGATGTGAGACTCACAGGTCTGTAGCTGCCAGGACTCCCCCTGCTTGTGTATTGGCACCACCAATTCATCCTTCCAACCTTGTGGCAACCTACCCTCTCCTAAGGACTCTTCCACCAAACAGTATTGCGTTCCCTATCTCATCTGGTCACACTGCCATACTGCTCTTCAGCCCCCTGATTACCATTGCTATCTCCCACTCCATCTTAAACTTACTAAACCCCCAATCCATTAGCCTCCCTATGCCAATATTCCTCTTGCAGCATTAAATTTTTTTGGTTATTTAACGCAGTCCTGCCATCCCTACCTTTAGCAGATGCATCCCCTCTCCCTCCCCCACTCCTTTTCCATCTTAATATAACTAAACAGTTTCCCCCATTCCTTGCCTTTTCCTTCTTCCACCATTTTACCTAAAAATATATTCTTCACCCGTTTGATTATCCTTTCAAGCTCCCTTCCCATTTGTTTCATCAATTCCTTAGCTCATGATATCCCTTTATTTCTCCACTTGGCATGTATTTTTCTACACTTCCTCTTCATTGTTTGAATTTCCTGTCCAAAATATGGTGGATCTCCCCCAGACCGTAATCCTTTCTATGGCATAAATTTCTCCAATATAACCTCTATTATTCTTCTAAATTCTTCCCATAATCCATTACACTTTCCTCTATACTCAACTTTTCAAACCTATCCCTCAGGAAAATTTCTGCCCCCTTCTTGTCTCCTCTCCCATACTGCCACACCAACCTATCTGCCGTTTGCTCTTCTCTCATCCTGTCAAGTCCAATTTCCACAACAGGAATGTCATGATCGCTTATGCCATCCCATACTATTGTACCAACTACAGCATTTCCTGGCCTGACCAACACCACATCCAGCACTGAAACATGCATGTGTAACTGATTTTAACATTACGTCGTCCTAAATATGAACAAGGTAAGCTGTGCAGAACCCATTAATGTTACCTTTGTTGGTCTAGGAGGTTTCGTTCATAAAATACTGGATAATTACCTGTTAATACCCTTGCAAAATATGGCCCAGTGCAGTTCACTCATCCCCAATCATATGCCATTTAACAAATAAATGCCCAGATCAGTAACCTGGATTCAATTCTCATTATGTTAGGTGAAGACCCTGTGTTTTCCCGACATTTCCTTCAGATAACAAGGCTGATTTTCCAACAATCTGGAAGAATGAATGTGAAGCGACAGAATGTGGCAACAAGAAAACAGGCGCTACAAAAGAAAAAAGTAAACCACACCTCTCACAAGTGTGGACTCCAAAAATGGCACCGCTTGGAATCAAACTCATGCAACGTTCTGCTTTCGTCAAGTAACTTACAATAAAAACTGAAGATGCGAAAAGATACCTACTTCATTATCGCTGTCACTTCCTTGGACGCTGCCCCTTTCACTCTCGTTGTCTGAATAGGCACTGCCCTCCGAGTCTGACATCTTGTACTAAAACTAAAATGAGGAAGGCCTAAGCAAAGTTCTTAAATGTTTCCTACTCTCATTATTGTGACTAAAATGTACCACCATAATGAACAATATTGTTTCATTTACAGACACAATGATCAAATTAATTGCAATCACCACACTACTAGGCAAAACAATATGTTATATGAAAATAAATTATATCTATAAATAAAAAATAATTAATAAGAAATTGACGTACATTAAATACCTCAATTAATAACACACCACGCGTTGACATCGCCTTGTGAATAGCAGTCGTGTTTTCTCCCAGTAAGCTAACACAGAGTAAATAAGCCATAGACGACAGATGAGGTAGACTGATTTTTTTTAAATTGTGCATGTAAGTGCATGTATACACTTGTCAAATTCGAATGATCAAAGGTAATGAACGTGTGTATTAATATACAAAATTTCGAAAACCATATATTTAATTTAATAAAATATTTCTAATCAATTCGATATAATGTATTTTGCATTAACAATTGGCAAGCTAAAAAAATTTAAATATCTTAAATAGTAAGTTTTGATAAACATTTTCTAACCTCAAATTCAGTAATCAGCATTACTGATAGTCGAGTTGACAAAAAAGCAGTTGAATCCGTAGGAGTAGATGCTCGTGGATTTCAATGTTGGGACACAGATAATGGTTTTTTCGCAACTAGTAAGACTGCTCTACACCATATTAATCTACGATCTAAAATGGAACGATTGAACGAAAGTACAACATATGAAGCTACTTTTTAGCTCTGCTAATTTGGGCATGATATAGTTCTTGAAAGATCGCCCTTTTTATTCTTAACAGTGAGCTATTGGAATATTATTGGCTTCATATATTATACTATCTAAATACATAGGCCCCACTATCCTTTGTAATGTTAGAGCAAATTACTGCGTGCCTGGAATGTGTTGCAATATATTTAGATATATTAAATATGTGTAATGAGTATACAGATCGTATTACTTATGTTATAATTAAACATGGGATCATCTGTATTTTAAGGTAACTTTGCTGTATAGAATGCTGGAATTAATGTTATTATTTATATGTATATGTAATTATGTTGTAATACTGACGACTTATATATCGCATCACTTTTTCGTATAAGAGAACTACGGAACAAAAGCGAACAAGTAAAAATAAATAAATAAAATGTGCCAACCCGTAACTCTTGTCGACCATTGCATGCCATCTCCTTACCGCAGGCAAGACTACACTATTCACTGTAACTGGACGCCTGCCACACTGCTACAGACAATGTACCCTCGTGGCACAACACAAGCCACCCTCCAAACAAGCCACAGGAGACGCTTATAATTGCAATAATTAACCAGTGAAGTGAATAGTTCTAAATTACATTTACAATTTATGTGACATGGGGAAATGAATGTAGCGAGGATCTTAACCCCTAGGAGAAGCAGTGAGTGTGCAAAGTGAAAGCCATGTATGTTACTGGCCCAAGCTAATGAGCAACACCGACGAAAATACAAGTGCAATGTCTTGTCAAGGCGATTAATAAACACGAGTGTGTGAAATTCGGAACATAAAAAAGTGGGTAATATTTAATTAGCATAACTAAGCTTTGAATCGGGCAATGCGAGTTGACACCAAAAACCAAGTCACGCCGGCACCCCTAGGTGCCCCATTCCTGACTGACAGCTCACGTGACTCATCGATGGCCAAGTCAAGTTCCGGGTACAGCATCTCCTCAATGGGGTGGCCATACCACCCTCAACTGTATCGACACCAGCTGCAGAGGTACCGCAACAAAAGCAGTAACAGCGGTAGTGTCTCGATGGTGGCAGGACCACCAACCTGCCGAACAGGTGTAGAACCAGCCGACGACTCCACCGAACCAGTAAGATCTCACTTGCCATGGGTAAGTTGAACCGACACCAGTTGGCATGCAACCTTGCAGCAGAGCTATCCAGCTCTGCACAGCTCATCTCGCCGAGACGCGCAGCCGAGGTGACACTCAATCATCTGCTGCACCACGCGGCCTTGATTCGCCCCCGGCTGCCATGACAGTGGTCTCCCAGAGGGGAGGGCAGTTGATGTTGACCACTTCTAAGTGGTCTGGCACCGTCACTGTCATCACATCATCGGCCACAGTCGCTGCACCAGTGCAGCCGGCGGAACATGCATGTTGTGCATCCCGAGGCGTGGCTGCATCGTTCACTTGGTAAAGGGTCATGACCCGATCCCGAGTGATCCAACCGAGTGCCTGTGGTGTTCGTAGAGAGATCTGTGTAATTAAAATAGGAGTCAAGTGTTAGCAGGTGTAATAAATAGCATTAGAGTTTATAGTCCACAGGCAAATGTTCGTGAAATTCGACCTTAAGAGATTACGAGGTAATCGCGCAATAAATGCACACCACATGCATATTTAATGAGGTGTAGTGTAGCAAGGCTAGGGTATTTGAAGTGATCTTTATAATTTTCCTAGTGCAATTGTGTCTGATCAGGCCAATTAGTGAAGTGGGAAATAATTAGTATTTCTTTCAACATGACCGTTCTGGTCATAGAGTTCCCCAAAACATAACACACTTCAATTTCCCAAGTGCTTTGCAAGGCACCACATAATCATGTTTTGTATTTAAATTAGTGCTTAAAAAAGAACGCTGAATTCTCCTCAAGCTAAAGGATGTCCATCCCGATCGTTTAAAGGCCCTATTGTCTATTACATTTATGTATTTATGTAATAAGGTCAGTAAACTAAGATACATAATGGGATGGCGTGAGCTCTCGGCGAGGATGCGGTTCGCCCGCGCAACTCCTGCCAGTCTGATTCCCTAAGTCTTAGGTGCTGCACATGCGGTGCGCCTTAGGGGACTATCATACTTTGTTCTGAACAATCAACTGCAATAGGTTAACATAATCTCCTGGAACTTATATTTATTTTACCAACACACTTACCAGCGTTCGCAGCACCACTCCATCAGGTGAATTTACCGACCCTGGAAGTTTAATTACTATTGTAAGTTTTCGCACTATTCTTGGCGTTTTTCTAGTAACAGCCATTGGCAGGCTTTGTGAGTCAGGTGAACTTTAATTTGCATTGCATACATGTAACTGTGTACACTATTTGGCAATACAATTTACTTGAGTTAACCGAAACATGTGAGTTCTCATTTAGTGTTGTATTTAGGGCCCTGGCCCTCTCCAGGAAGTCGTCGACGCCTCAAGGAGGCATCCTACATTTATAAGGTAAAAGGTATTATTAAGGCGTGCTGGGGAGCCTGAATACCCCGGCTGTATATTACATTTTCCTGTAAATTTGTACTGTGTGTGTCAGGGGATATAGCCACGTGGTCGTTTGGCCCATGATCCTGAGAACTGTGACTTCGTACTTACCCAGTAAGCTGGTACCCATTTGATTCGAAATAGGAATATTGTGTAATATTCTGACTTTTCAAATATAGTCGCCGGACGACGTCCACATTACTATCCCCGACCGCTCAGGTAACGTTAAATGTTATGTGAACTGATGTATAGATTTTCAAGTTGTGCAGCAGCTTACATGATAGAATATATTACACTGTTAAATACGATAAAAACTACAATAGACTGAGAAGATTCAATTTGAAAAAAATAAATCGATATACATTACTAATTTNATATTGTGTAATATTCTGACTTTTCAAATATAGTCGCCGGACGACGTCCACATTACTATCCCCGACCGCTCAGGTAATGTTAAATGTTATGTGAACTGATGTATAGATTTTCAAGTTGTGCAGCAGCTTACATGATAGAATATATTACACTGTTAAATACGATAAAAACTACAATAGACTGAGAAGATTCAATTTGAAAAAAATAAATCGATATACATTACTAATTTAAAAAAAAACTCCTTGGTTGTAACTCCATGTTAAGTACCAAAACTATTGCTTGATACTAAATAAACATTTGAGTGTCTTCGTTTAAAAATTCTTTAGAGCGTAGTTCATTACAGTGAATGAGTTGTGATATAATTTCTATATGTTTTGCGAAAACTTGCATTTGTTGTTGATGCAATAACCAACACCCGCTAATGCCCGGTGGTGAGCTCTCTCACCTCTCCCCTACCCGACCAAATTCCTTTTCCATGCTCTTCCTGAACATTCCAACCCGCATCACAAATACCAATTCCTCCCGCAACACATTCCACTCCTTCACAGACCTCACAAGTATACACTGCCTACCCTGCTCCATTCTCCTCCACACACTATGAAGCTTCTCACTGTTGTTTCCACTCCCTTACTTAGCTGGTAGCATAAACTTCCCCACTATTCGTATATATTCACCATCCTGTACATCCTGACCAGCCTTTCAACTTTCCTCCTGTCCTTCAACAAGCTCCACCCCATTTCTTTCATCATTACTGATGGCCTATAGTTCCCTTCATCCTCACCATTCTACCCGTGTCTTCTCCACCTACCCTTCACCCTTCTTTTCACCTTCTCTAGCTCTTGCACATCTACCTCCACGTAGGGGTCCCATACTGTTGTGACATATCCTAACATCAATCTTACCATTGTGCCATACACCTTCACCTCACTGCTGACTCCTTTTAGCAACCTTCCCAACATACCCAAAGCCCTTCTTGCCTTTGCAACCACCCTCTCTGCCTGTTTTTCCATCCGAGGTCTCCGTGCAATACAATCCTTAGATACTTATATTCTGCTGTTTCTCTCTCTTGCCCCTCCCATTCGTACATGTCTCTGCTTATCACCTCCTTCCTTGTAAACCTCTCTATCTTAGTTTTTCTTAAATTTATCTTCATTTTATTCTCCATGGTTCATAACCATATCCTGTCAATGTCTGCCTGTATGTCCCCCTTCCCCTCAACGGGCATTCAGTACACAATTATCTGCAAACAATCTTATTTTTCCCCTAATAGCTAAACCCATGTCATTTACCATTATGGCAAACAACAGAGGTCCCAGCACACCTACCTGAGCCACTCCTGTTGTAACTTCTCCTTTCTCCGATATCTACTCCCCCACTTTCACACTCTGTCATCGCGCCCTGGGGAAGTACCATATCCATTCCACTACCCACTTGTCCAGTATCAGCTCATCCACTTTATTTATGAAAGTCTCATGGGGTACCTTATCAAATGCCTTCTCAAAGTTTATGAAGCAAGCATCCACCGGCTTCCCCTCATCAACTGCCTGCTCTAGATCCTCTAAAGGATAATTTAACTCGATGTTCATAATACAGATTTCCATTAGATAGCTTTTATATTGATTAGTTATTCCACACATTTATCTACAGGTCGTAATACAAGTCCTTAACTTTAGCCGAGGTATCTGCCCAGCGCAGAATTCTCTGCATTTTGCGTCGGTTTTCTTCTTTTATTGTTCATATTTAATTCCACTGTGGTGCAGCGTAAGTGCATATTTTCCCATGCACCCATAGCCACTTATATTTAATTGGTCTCCAGTGTATAAACTTTGTATACTGTAATTTGATTTGTCCAATATCATTGTACTGCTATGTATTAAAAAAAGATCTTATGGATGCAATAAAACAAACCAACAAAGTTACATACAAGCAAAAAATGTCTCTCGAATAAAACTAATTACCGACATATTTTAAAGTCACATTTGTATAGCATATGCAGTACACAGCGACATAAGAATTTTCCGGAAACATTTCAGTTAATGCAACTAAAATAGTTGTAGTCATTACTATGCTTTGTACTAGTATTTAAAATGGGCATGTTCTTTAAGGGGCCCATAGACGATCAACTTGGTTGACAACTTTGTTGTCAACTTACTGTGTTGAAGGGGATGTTGAACGTGGTGGTTGATATCTCATGTTGAACCACGGTTGTAGTTGAGATCAAAAACTTTGGATATTTGGTGAGTGGAGCCTGATGTTGGCGACCCTGTTGATGTGTCTGTGAGGTAGTTTACAACAACGTTGTTAATATCAGTTGTGAGCTTGGAGTTGTTCTGCCATTGTTATTGTTACTATACGTTGCCGTTGATTAGTTGTTATTTGTAATATGGCAAGTATTCCAAACATCCACATTTGGGTGGATTTTTTTGGCACTTTAAGTGAACAGCCCGAACTGTGGAAAGTAAAATCGGAAATTAATTTCAAAGATCGCAACAAATATAACAATGTGTAGTCAAAACTTTAAGATCTTTACCAAAAAATTTAGCCAAATGCGAATATTGACAGTCTTAAGAATAGATTGACAAATATTAGAACTTGTTACCAGAGGAAATTGAAGAAAGTAGATCATAGCAAAAGATCTGGAGCCGGATCCGAAGAGGAGTACGCACCAACCTTACGGTACTTCGAATTATTAGATTTCCTAAGTGACCAGGAGTTTAGAATTCCTGGAATGTAAACAATAGACCTTGAGCAGTATGAAGACGAAGTTGATCAAGCAGAAGTAAGTACTGTTATTTCTTTCAATATTTTATTTACAAGCACAATGCCACTCCAAATTACATAAATTCGTTCCAAAACACCTGCTTATAATTGTTTCAGGAAGCTAGTGAAAATGTGCCTGGCACTCCTACTCACAGAAAAGAAAGCGGGACAGTATATGGCAGAGAAATGACATTTTGAAGGTAGCACTGGTGCAACTCGCCAAGAAGTAAAAAAATAAGGATGACAAAAGTGTTTTTGCTGAAAGTTGGGCTACTTCACATAGGAAACTGTCCTCAACTCAGCAAATTTACGCCAAAGGAAGCCATAGAAGAAATTCTAGTGTTGGGACAACTCAATTTATTTACCCTCCACTCGGTCAATAGTTCTTCCAAAAATTCTACTGCCCCTTCTTCTGGTTCCTCAACTCCACTCCTATTTCATCATTCTTATTTTCAGCCGCCAAGATCTATCCTCTCGGTCAATAGCACTTCTTCCAATAATTCTCCTGCCCCTTATCCTGGGCCCTAAACTTCACCCCAATCCTACCAGTATTATCCTCAGCCATCAAGATCCTCTACACCTTTTCTCCAACAATCCCTCTCTGTTCCCCACAATATGAAAATGCCATTGTTATTCCTGGACACGTTGAAGCAGGTATTTATTCAAATGTGCAACAGTTACTATCATAGGATAGCTTTGTGCAATTGGGTTTTATTGGGTATTCTTTATTTGATATTAAGAAGAATGCTTTTTTTTTTTACTGGAATAACTAATAATTTGTATTAACAATATAATTGTATAATTATCACATACAAAAAATATAATTTAACTAATTTATTTTTAATTATTATTTTAATACAATTTCATTACAAGAAAAATTGTGTTATTATTTATATTCCTATTTTGCCACGGTACTGCTCCTACTCCATTAAAATAAGTAGTACATTTTTGCCTTGTCTCTTTTGCATTGTAAGTAGGATTTCTTGAGACAGTTGGTTCAAGTTTACATAATTGCTGGTGGTCAGTTCTTCAGGGTGCCAACTGGATTTCACAAGTATTAGTATTTTCAACATCTACACTTCCTCGCAAGTAAATAGACGAATTGTTTCTTCTCAAAAAATTATGTACATAACAGGTGGTTAGAGTAATTATGGTTGCCTTTTCGGGAATCAAATTTATAACATTCAATAGAACACGAAATCTTGATGCAAGTATGCCAAAAACATTCTCAATCATTCTCTTTGCTCAGGATAGTCTGTAGTTGAATATTACTTCATCATTTGAAAGGTTATCGCCACTGTAGAGTTTCAGGAAGTTTTTTTTGCAAGGGGAACGCATCATCACCAACAAATACGAATGGCATTTTTTTCTAGAAAATTATTATGGAGCTGGCCAGATTCAGGAATTTTGAGTTTGTTACTCGTGAAGTTATCATAAAATGTGGTGTTAGATAGCACTCCACTATCTGATACACGGCTATTTGCACCAGCTTCAACCATTAGGAACANTCATAAAATGTGGTGTTAGATAGCACTCCACTATCTGATACACGGCTATTTGCACCAGCTTCAACCATTAGGAACACATAGTTCTCATCAACTAAGGCAAGCAAAATTATGCTAAAGTTCCTTTTATAATTAAAATAGTACGATCCAGTACTAGTAGTTTTCTTAATTTCCACGTGCTTTCCGTCGATAGCACCAATGCAGTTTGGAAAGTTGCATCTCCTTCCAAACTTTTCCGAAACTGTCACCCATTCTCGTTCTGTTTTTGACATCTGAAATCAATATACACAACTTATAAAATAACTAATTGATAAACATATTGACTTACTTAATCACCTATGAATCGTAGCAGGTACCTGAATATACTCCTTCAAAACTGTGTTTATAACACTGTAAGACTCTATGATTATTGTTCCAAGCCTCTGTGGCGATATAGCGGTGAGAAATTTTAAATCCTCGAAGCTCTATCCAATAGCTAAAAACCGAAGGGTTGCAGACAGCCGTTCATTCACAGTAATAGTAATTCTCATGTTTGTGTCCTTCTTTTCAATAAATGGTCGCACTTTATCCAACAATTTATCGGTTTTACCATTCATTCTTAAAAAGTTTTTGATATCGTCAGGTCCAGTGACGCGTAGTTTACTACTTAAATTGGAATGAGAAAACTGGGCACTGTTTTGATACCATTTCTTTGACCAAACTTTTCCTTTTTTATTAGGACGCACCTCTCTTCANGAGAAAACTGGGCACTGTTTTGATACCATTTCTTTGACCAAACTTTTCCTTTTTTATTAGGACGCACCTCTCTTCACACAACTACTTTAAGCTATACTACAAACAAAAAACTTACAAACGAAAAAGAACCATTCAAAATAATACAAAGCAGCAACATAAATCATCCAGCACATAAAGCCGATGACACATCCTCGGAAGTGAACTTGATTTTGACAACTTGGTTGCCAATATTTCGTTTCGGTTGTGGCAAATGCTGACAAGGTTGATAACATAGTTGGCAACCAAGTTGCGCGGCTGTGGGCCCCTTTAGACCTCAGACTCTGACGTCATACACCTTTTTCGCTAGCGGAGATTTTTTCTGTGTTTTGAGTTTCCTACCCTGGAATGTAAAAATAAAACAAAAGTTGGAATGGCGAAGTTACTTGGTNATTTTTTCTGTGTTTTGAGTTTCCTACCCTGGAATGTAAAAATAAAACAAAAGTTGGAATGGCGAAGTTACTTGGTTTAGATAAAATTGCAAGGATATTTGAGATTATTAAGACTAATGGCGGAATTAGGGCCACGTTATTCAAATTATACAGGTAAAATCATGAATATAAATTTTATGCTAGCATTAAGAAAATGGTACCGGCCGTACGATTAATGGAATTTGTGGAAGGGAGAAAAATAGTACTTGTCAGAGGAAGGTGAATGATCTTCATGTCATGTAGTATTCAGTACGCATTCGGGAAATTTACTACACGATACCAAATTGTAATTTTTTTCTTTTTCGGAAACTTTTATGTTATTACAATTTTTGGAACATACACTTGACAAATGCTGCTTCCAAATTCACAAGCCAAGAGCTCATAACCTGGCGTCTTGCCCTAGGAAAATGTAATTATTAATTTTAGGGGCTTTTCTGAAAAACTAAAAAAAAAAATTAAAAATTATGATTAATTTCTACTCTACTAATTACGTAGAACACGAATATACTAGGGGCGTTGCTTTAAAATAAGTACAACATATTTAAAAAAATTGAACAAAATTGGGAAATGAGCAGTATAGCCAGTTTGTTTACGTTTCTGAAAGAAACGTCCTAGACCAACAAAAGTTGCATTAATGGCTTCTGCACAGCTTACCTTGTTCATATTCAGGAGGGCGTAATGTTAAAATAAGTAGAACATATTTTAAAAACTTGCGAAATATGTTTGTTTACGTCTATTAACCTCAGAGGAATCATACCAGCCCCTTACCTGGGTGAGTCAATTTACCTTATTTTGGTGGGTTTTACGGTTCCTTTAAATCCCTACAATCCTACATGCGTACTTTAGTGTAAAACCCTACTATTCTAGGTTAGTGTAAAACCCAACATTCTAGGTTAGTTTAAAAATGTAAAATAGTGATTCGCCCATTGTGGGGTTATGTTCTGTTAGGTTAGGTGGGCACATATTACAAAATTAGTCGGACGTTAATGCCCCTAGTATATTCGTGTTCTATGTGATTAGTAGAGTAGAAATATATCATAATTTTGAATTTTTTTTTTGTGTTTTTCAGAAAAGCCCATAAATTTAATAATTACCAACTACACTTTCATAAACCACCTTGTCATGATGTTTGGGGCCACGGTGGCTGAGCAGTTAGCCGGCTCGCCTCCCACCAAGGCGATCTGGGTTCAATCACCTGCCAGGTCACTCCTGGGTTTTGCATTTGGGAATCGTGCTGGTTGATGCCGCTGGTTGGCAGGTTTTCTCGGGGATCTCCCATTTCCCCCTCCCTTTCATTCCGGTGCTGCTCCATACTCACCTCAATCTCACTCACCGGCTCTCGAAACCTCACTTTTAAGAGCCGCCCAAATCTCTTCACTGACTTGTCATGACATTTATTTTGTGAATATATTTATTTCCATTTGTATCATACTTTCGTAAAACTTTACTACAAGTCATTCCACGTTCGGTAATTTTCTAGTTTAGGGGCTTTTCTGAAAATAAGAAAAAAAACTCCAGAAAGTGGTATATTTCGACTCTACTAATAACGTAGAACACGAATATACTAGGGGCATTAACGTACGACGAATTTCCTAACATGTACCCACCTAACCTAACAGAACCTAACTCCACGATGGGTGAATCACTATT
>NQII01000563.1:16797-32982 GCA_002778355.1 Clitarchus hookeri | reverse complement strand
ATGTTGTACTTATTTTAACAGTACGGCCGCTTCAATATCAACTAGGTAAGCTATGCTGAATTCATTAAAACAACTTCTGTTGACATAAAACGTTTCGTTCAAAACGTAAACAAACTGTCAGAAACAGTCACCTCACAAACTTGTTCAATTTTTTAAAATATGTTGTACTTATTTTAAAGCTATGCCCCCAATATATTCGTGTTCTACGTTATTAGTAGAGTCGAAATATACCACTTTCTGGAGTTTTTTTTCTTATTTTCAGAAAAGCCCCTAATCTAGAAAATTACCCCACGTTCCTTTTGGGTTTGTTAGTAGATATTCAGAGCATACATAAATCCAAATAAAAATATTACCAAGGCCAGTACTTTTGTGACACATGCAGCAAGGTTTCTAAAGACAGCAGGTCAAAACAACGTATTTGTCACATAGCATCCCTCCGCTCGACACAACTTCTGCTTCTGCCCACTACTTGAGCCGTGTAGTACTAAGCTGGGTGGAGAAGAGAGGAAATCGTTACTTTTCTACTGCACTCCTTCATTTCGTTCTTTGGTACAAATCCAGAGACAGCTTTGTTAATAGGTACTAAGAGTACCGGTGAAATGTAATTCAGTTTTTTTTTGTGTTTGTGTGTAGGGTAATAAACACAAACTGACAGAGACACTGGAGAAAAATATTAAATTAATAATGGGGTTGGTGTGTTATTATTTGAGGTTTTTTTGCATATACACACAAAATAAACTGTAGTGTATAAAGTGTGAAGTGACACAAGATTCCCTCTTACACATCAATAAAAATTTTCCTCTCTCCAGTCAACTTCCACAAAAAAAATAATTCACTGGCACTTGCGGAGAACATATCTGGTTAAATGAGGAAAAAAATTGTCTGAGCAGAACCTAGGGTGTAGTAGGGTATTTTTTTTTTTTTTTCATACTAGTCTCTACCATTTGCAAGTAAAACACTAAAAATATCTCATTCATCAGTTTCAATATTGTGAAAGTTTATGAAAATTAAATGGTTCCACGTTAAACACACACCTGCAAATATTAAATTCCCTTGGTCTGCCAAGTACATATAACACACGTATATTCCCATTTAACAAACATAAACACTGTTCGGTAATTATCTAGTTTAGGGGCTTTTCTGAAAAACACAATAAAAATTTTAAATTATGATATATTTCTACTCTACTAATGATGCAGAACACGAATATACTAGGGGCATCGCTTTAAAATAAGTGCGACATATTTTTAAAAATTAAACAAGTTTGTGAGATGACTGTTTCTGACAGTTTGTTTACGTTTATGAACGAAACGTTTTATGCCAACAAAAGTTGTTTTAATGAATTCAGCATAGCTTACCTAGTTGATATTGAAGCGGCCGTAGTGTTAAAATAAGTAGAACATATTAAAAAAAACTTGCGAAATATGTTTGTTTGTGTCTATTAACGTCAGAGGAATTATACCAGCCCCCTACCTAGGTGAGTCAATTTACATTCTTTTGGTGTGTTTTACGGTTCCTTTAAATCCCTGCAATCCTACATTCGTATTTTAGTGTAAAACCCAAACATCCTAGGTTAGTGTAAAACCCAAACATCCTAGGTTAGTATAAAACCCAAACATCCTAGGTTAGTGCAAAACCCTGCTATCCTAGGTTAGTTTAAAACCCTAACATCATAGGTTAGTGTAAAACCCAACAATCCTAGGTTAGTTTAAAAATGNTTCTAGGTTAGTATAAAACCCAAACATCCTAGGTTAGTGCAAAACCCTACTATCCTAGGTTAGTTTAAAACCCTAACATCATAGGTTAGTGTAAAACCCAACAAGCCTAGGTTAGTTTAAAAATGTAAAATAGTGATTCGCCCATCGTGGGGTTAGGTTTTGTTAGGTTAGGTGGGCACATATTACGAAATTAGTCGGACGTTAATGCCCCTAGTATATTCGTGTTCTGCATCATTAGTAGAGTAGAAATATATCATAATTTAAAATTTTTATTGTGTTTTTCAGAAAAGCCCCTAAACTAGATAATTACCGTGTTCCTGGTAAAGTACTTATATTTTTGCCATGTATACCTTCCTTCGGCCATTATTGAAAAAAAAAAGTATAAGTTGGACTAGGCTTATATCTCCTCATATTATTATAATCCAGCAATTATTGGGCCTCTTTTTCACTTGCCCTCTGCTCTTAATACTTCAGAACAAGTTTCATAACATTATTTACCTTTAGTACACTTTACTTCAGAAAATAAAATTTTCATTTGAGCAGCATCTTAGAGAGCAACTGGTCCAGATGAAGCCTAGCCCAAGAAGAATGAAACGAGGCAGGCTAGCAACCCACTTCCCAGATTTTGGCACAAATTCACGCATCCAATCAAAGCCAACATTTGCTCTGGAGCTGTCTGAGATGTGGATAACGCGATTACAATGAAGTTTACCTGTCAAAATCATGTGGTAGCAGCTGTAATGTATCTCTGGTACTGGTGACTGCAAGAAATACACTTCTAAATAACAAACAGACATATTCAAACAACTTTTCCTGTAAAATAAACAGGTTTTATACATATTGTGTCCATTTTTCACTTCTTTATTTGTAAACAAACAATGTTTATTTTTATAATTCTCTATAAACATAACTGCTGTCAAACCATAACTTTGAATATGGAAAAATGTAGAAAAACACATAACCATAAAATAAACAAATATTCTGAAACCTTACTATGTATGTCACATTTAGGTAACAATTTTCTGAAATATTTTCCTTCAATAATTAATGTTATTTGATGTTGGCTATTGCCTACCAGTTTAATTATGTAAATAAATGAATGCATCTTGGTTACACAGGATTACAACACAATATCACCACTGTAATTATAGGCTATTCACGGTAAAGTGAGCACTTTTGAAAGCCATCACATTTGGAATAATAGTCTATAATTATATTTTATTTTATCTTTAGACCTTAACTTCTGAGTACGGTGGAATATACACAGTGTGTTTATTAATTACAGGCTATATTTATTTATTTAAAAATGTTAAGGATAAAAAAAGGCTAAAAGGAAAAAAGTTAACAAGGGCTTCAAAAGTGCTCACTTTACCGTGAACATCCTATAACACCCAACCGTGCATGTATGTGTTAAAACTCTTGTTTGCTGACCAACAGGTGGGTGTTCATTCTGAAGCAGGTAGCATATGCCACCTGTTGGAGTACAGTAAAACATCTAGCAATAGTGGATAAATCAATCACAGGCTTTTGCAGCCATCGTCATTATCTGTTGGGCTTCTGGGCTTAAGTCACGTTCAGTGTTTCGGCAGTCATTAGTCTCTGATGGCAGCTGCAATGACTGCACGTTGGGTAAGAAATTCTGAACGTGTCTTAAACCCAGAAGCCCAACAGACGGTGGATAAATCATTTTGTTTCCAAAAACATTGGACCACAGCACTTTGTCCATACATGTGCCAGTCAAATTGTGAAGTTGTTAGAGACTTAAATACAGTATGTTAAAATTAGTTATTATATAATGTCTATAAAACACAAAGAAACCTATTTAATTTGCCATAGATTCACACATTCTGTCAATACAACTTTAATATATGGTTCAAATTTTTGTGATTTGCTGATGACCTTACAGAGAGGGAGATAACTGTTCAATCCTGGGTAAATTGTGAATGTATGTGTGCCTGTTAAGATTGAGTTCAGTTAGTTAGGCACTAAGCTGCTGCTATTTTTTCAGCCTGTTGACATAAACTGGAGGTATTAACAAGTTCAGTTGAAAAATAATTTAGTCTATAATAGCATGGTAAAACCAGCAGTGTCGTGTAAATGTATATATAAAACTAATATTGGCAGCAACTTTAAACAGCCCATCTATAAATGTAAAACTGAACATTTTTTTAGTGCTATAATATCATTCTGAATTTGAATATTAAATTACTATTGTGAGGATATAAGAGAAAAAAAATTTACTTGTTTGTTTACAAATTTTAATTTGACTCTTACACTGGTAAATATTAGGATTCCTTTGCAATGCTTACAACTGACAGTATAATATTTCTTATTTGTTTACATTGTAAATTACAGTAGAAATTTTATCACAAATTTAAATTAATGCACAGACTCTAATTTTCTGCAATTTTAATTAATTGAATGTTTTAATGTCACAAGTAGAGTGATTGATGCTGTTTTATTTTAGGGGTTTTCTCCTTGTCAAACTAATGCCTTGCATAACGTTGGTTTTATAGGCCTAAGATATCGTTAATTTTAAACTGTTTGTAAATAAGATTCACTTATCAAGAGATGGTTTATTCTTTGATTTTGTTGAGGAAGGAGGAGGACTGCCTTAAGCAAGCCCAGGGACTATCTCTTCAGACATGACAGCGGTCAGACTGTCAAATTTTGTCTGTCTAAAAAAAATTTTTATTAGATTTGGACCACCCACCATAAGGGTAGGATGGGCGATGGAGGAGAGCCATCGCAAATTATTTAAATGTGTGCAGGCTTTAGCAGCAGCCTAAAAGCTCTGGCTTATTTAATTTTTGGTGTCTTCAAGAAAGAAGAGGACATTTGAGGACAGCAGCCATTATGATGGTTGTATGCATTAACTGTATGTCTGTCACGAGCAAACGTTGCATTCATATTTAATTTGCTAGTGATAATTTAAAATGCTTTCAATGAAGGACTTGTACAAAAGAAAAATTAAATTTTATTTTAATTGACCCAGTGGTATGAGAAAGAAGTCTACCAATACCCAAGCTAGCTGGAAAGAAATGGAACTTTACCTAATTCTATCTCAAGTACTATAAAATGAATTATTTGAGAAATTTTGCTCCGAGGATTATTTTGTCATCAGAACATTAAATTTTTCTTTCACTTGGTTTCATGATGTATCATTCTGAAACATAATTTTTTTTTTGCTCTGAGTAAATCCAAATTACTAGAATTTCATTCATAATCAGTCTTAGAGATAGCATCAATTATCAATAGATTTTGGTTTTCGATGTGTCCAGAGTTGTGATGCAATGTGTTTTAATTTTCTTTTATTCTCAAAGTGTAAATAAATGTCTTTGTCTACACCAGGTATATACGTGTTCTGCATGTAGATATTGAGTTCCCGTGTAATTTTCGAGTGCTTATGTCTGGTTGCCTATTGCTATGTTTGTCACAGTCTATTTTCCGAGATGCTTCCAAGACAAGGTAAATGTTTCAATATTTACGTAGGGTAAGGTATTTTAAATGCTAGTTAATTAATTTTAATTACAAGGGTTTTATATGTGCAGTTCATATTGACAATTTATTAATTCAGTATTTCTACACACGTAATTCTTAATGAACATAGCTCCTCCAAAGAACAAGTTCAGAACCCTGTAAGAAACAGTTTTCCCTGTTACGCATGCACACTCATTTAAACACAAGACAAAATATAAACACCAAATTATTTACAAAACAATCAAATTACTGCTCTCACCAAAGAGTGGCGCACAATGTATAGGCCCAACTATTTTATAATAAATAAATAAATAAAAATAAAAAAAAGATATATATATGTTACTACTACAGAAACTATAAGTTCAAAAATGTGATGTCACTTATTTGTGGTGTTACTTATTTTGTGTTACAGGTTTGATGATGCTAAGTTGGGCACACTGGTTGGTGTAGACAAGTATGGTAACAAGTATTATGAAAACAACATGTACTTTTATGGTAAGTTAAATGCAAGTCTTGGATAAAATGTACACACAAATGCGACGTTCTTTTCTTGGATTTTATATTAAAGAAAAGACATCTAAACTATATTCTAATGAAATGGAATTTATTAGTGTATGGACTCGCTACTACGTTGTGCTGACTGAACTGACTTGGTATGTTAATGTATGGTGTAGGCCCAAACAAAATTGTGCAGCCAAACTTTGATAAACTGAAATGTTTTTGATACAGATAAAAAAAAATTATTAAATTCAGAGAATAAAAAGATATACATGAACATAGGCCTTACATGTTTCCTTGTGGAGTTACATAGAAAAAACTAATTACTAGTGACCGGAAACGGTTTTCAAGGCTCTTCATATCAGAATAATTTATAAATTATCTCTTATAGACCTAGAAATTTAGCAGATTCATTTGACAAGGAGCTAGACCATGATACTTTGTGTACTCAAGCCTCAGTAAGTTCCTTATTGGCTGTTGCTTCAGTTTAACCCCAGATCAGGTAGCGTGGGATTCGGGCCTTGCTTTATTTGCATGTTTCCTACTGGTTGAAAGTCGTCCAGGGAATGTCTTAAACTGTGGACCATCGAAGCAGAAAGACAAATGTAATTTTTGTTGAAGTTAAACTTTAACCAAGAAATGTAATAAACTTTCACAAAAACTGCATAATCTTCTAAGGCATGGGTCGTATAAAAAAATGTTTGAAACGACAGCCGTAAACATTACTACAACTTGTCTGCATTTACATGCACTCTTGGATATACTTGTATGTCTCCAGTGTTGTGAATTTTCTTACAGCCGGCTTATCATGAAAATCCCAACACATTGTGCTGGAGGTAACTCAAGTTAGGCTATTGAGTTTTTCTGTTTCTATGTATCCAATGATATCAAAATTGCAGTTGGAAACCTGTGAAAGAGGGTTTTGAAGCATGATACTGCAGTTGTTTACTAAAGCATTCTGCAGTATGAGATGGGATATTCCCACCACAGTGTTTGGGAATATGTACCATATTTCGGCGTGTGTAGGCTGCACATTTTTACAAAAAAAGACTACAAAAAGTGGGGTGAGGTTTATTTACAAGATATTGGCATTAAAAAAAAATTTCCCCCAAAACATTCTTACAAGTTTGTCAATGTACAGTACGCTTTAATGTTTTGACTTAGTTTCTAAGGAAGTCAAAAAATTAATAAGAATAAATGAATAGCTCATCACTCACATGTATAAAAAAAAACTTTGGACATGGGCCACGTACGATGTAAACAAACATGCTCGCTTGGCCGCCATCTTCAGACCATTCCCTTCCCCTCTTCGTGTGCAGCGGGCCGGCATGGTGACTGCCAGACACGAGAGCTTTTCTTGAGATAAAGCAAATAGAGCACAACTTTTTACTTGAAGTTTGACCTACAACTAGCTCTGTTCTTTCCCATTTCCAGCTATAAACACACACATTGGTAATACAAGTACGTTAATGCACAACAGCACGGCTCCAAAAGTCTCATTAACAATACTGGTAATTGATTGAAAATGGCAAACAGAAAGATATACATGAGCGTGAAGGGGAGGAAACAAGCGACACGTGGACGACACTGATAAGTGAAAGTATCGAGAAAAGGGGTGTTAGGGGTTGTGGCGACAGTGGGCACGATAAGGTTAAAGTCCTCTTCCCTGTTGCTACTCACGCCCTTTCGCTCTGTCTGGCAGAATACTGAACTACTGCCACTTTTCAGCAGGTGGAGGCCAGTTGGTGCAGCAACGACACACTCAACTGTAAACTAATTAGTTTGACGTTGCATTAGTTTGCTGTTGCCATGATGGCTGGCCCCTGCACTAGCTTAATGAGGCCCAGCAATATTTACTGGAATACAAAAATTCAGTGCACCCTATACTTGAAATATTAAATATCCCTAATTTTACATCAAAAACAGTGGTGCTGCCTATACACACCAAAATATGGTAATTTCATTATGTATTCCATTGTTCAAGTATAAATTGAGTTTTAATTTTAATTTTGAAAATATATTATAAAGAGAGTGGTTTTTTTCAGGGCGAAATCGCTGGGTGGAGTATGCTGATAAAGTTGGTATGGACTACGATGGCAGTCAGATACCAGCAGAGTGGTATGGGTGGATGCATTACAAAACAGACCTGTTGCCAACAAAGGTGAGCTAAAATATTTTTATAGTGTAAGATTGTAACTGAAATCATTTGTTGTAAATTTGGCCTTGAATGACAGAGTTCATAAACAGTTAACTAGCTTTTTTTTTTAAATAAAAATTATTTTGTTTGCATGGTATTTGTGTAAAATGTTACACGAGATAAAAAACTGAGCTGAGAGTGTGATGAGAGCCTTGTGCATGATCACAATCTAATGGCCAGTAATATTGTGCTCAAACTGCATACAGTTACAGTTATTTCAAATAACTTCTTAAGAATGCATCTACCATTGTGTCATGACCAGTTTATAAAATTTTAATTTAAATAACATCAAACTGAAAATTTAATTTTACATAATGTGTGGTATTATAGAATCATGAAGTTATACAGATTTGGCTCTTTTGCCAATTTTTGCATTTTGAATAATAGAGTTAAGCTTATAAAGTATGTGCATTATGGTTTCTCATAGTGTGGGCGTACACTTTGTGTTCAAATTCTTCTTAGGTCTTCTAATTTTTTCTGACAAACTATTTACACCAGAAAGTTGAGGGTCTGTTGTGTCCACTGGAATATCGCTGATGCAAGAACGGCCTAACTGGAAAACGAGTGACCTTGAGTGTGTCCTTCATTGGTGGAAAAAGCCAAAAATCAGTAGGAATGAGATCAAGTGAGTAGGGAGTATGAGAAACCACTTCAAAGTAGTTGTTACGAAGAAACTCTTGAGTTGGGATCACTGGATGAGCTGGAGCGATGTGTTGATGGAAAAGCACGCGTGCAAGGCTTTTCCGATCATTTTTATTGCAATGCTGGAAGGAGCTTTGTTCTCAAAACATGTTCCTATGGTGCAGCGGTCATCATAGTGCGCTTTGGAACACAATAAGTGAGGATTACACTTTTGCTGTTCCAAAACATGATCACCACCATTTTATTAGCACTGGTGGTGACACGAAATTTCTTTGGCGGTGGTGAGTCTGTGCGCTTCCATTGCGCCAATGGCAGTTTCATTTCAGTATTGAAAAGCGTCATCCTCATCTCATCCATCATGAAGTTAATGAAAAGAAAGCACCATTCATGGATTCGTCGTGTCAACATTGCCCGACATGTTGCCACACGTGCAGCCTTGTGCTCGTCTGTCAGTATTCGCAGCAGCCACCTTGAAGAAACTTTCTGGATTTTCAGGTCTTTATGTAGGATGGTGTGCACTTCTCCCACGGAAATGCAAAAATGCCAACTGTGCAGGCAGTATCTTTCACACCTAATCCCTGGTCCTCCAAAACAATTTGTTCCACTTGTACAATCATATTGTAGATCCAGCTGGTTTGTTGCCATGGTTGCTTCGTCACATGACGTTCAGCCTTCTTTAAACTGTCGCACCCATGAATGCACATTTTCACATCCGTGATGCATCACCACGTATCTTATTCAACTGACGAATGTTGATGGGTGTCATGCCATGCAAGTGGAGAAAAATGATTACATGCTGTTCTTGCGCACTGAACGTTGCCATTTTATGCATTGAAAATCCTTTTCATTTTAGGGGCAGTCACATGAGTTACATTTGTCATATATGCTGCCATTTGTGTCACACTTTCAGAAAGATTGCACACACATTTTAAACTAAACTGCATATTTTTGCCTGCCCCAGTCCCGAGAAAAAAGGAATGAAACCTTACTACTAGAATGACCCTTGTCTTATACTGTGTACAGAATGATGAAACGAAACATGTTGATGCTTGTGATTGTGCTTTTCGACAAAGGGAGATTTTTTTAAATATACGTACATATTTTTATGATGCTGGTTTTGTACTGTAGCTATACTGATAAAATGGTTTAATATTTCAGGATCCTACTCGTCCTAAATACCCTTGGATGTCAGACCACATAGAAAACATGTCTGGTACAAGGTATGCCTACATGCCATACAGCACTACACCACCCAATATTCATCCGTGGACACCACCAAAGCCCAAAACTACCAGCACGTGAATGTGTTTTTGTATCAGATGTAAATAGTTGGCTATAGTTACATTATAATAAAACAAATATTTATGTTTATGTTTCTTGTGTTTCTTCTGCAAGCCACCCGCTACATGTTTTTGTTGCTAGGTTCTTCGCTATAGAGGTAATGTGAGAGTGAGCTCTCAGCACAATGGTGACCCGTGTATACGGTAGACAGGTGTGGAACATAACTTCATGTAAAAAGTAACAAGCAAGAAATTTACTTGACAAGGGTGTAAGCTTCACATGCATTTCATGGACACGCGTTACACTCTACGGACGAGAAGTACAATGCGTATTTGTGAAATAAAAAGCTTGAAATGTGAAGCATTTACATGATTTCCACAATTACGCCATCCATGCATGTTTCCTAAGACAAACTCTAATTTTTCGCAACTTTATCTGGATCTTCTCTCCTGCCCTGAAAACAAACATCCACAAACTTTTCTAACTTGTGTCCTACAGTGATAGAGTAAGAAGTGATTCAACTAGTTTTAGTGCACCAGTACCTAAAGATAAACAATGAACAAAAGCACAGGGTACATTAACAGGCAAAAGTGCTGCAAATTAGCATTTCAACCAGCAATGCAGATTCTGCTGAATAGTGCTGCTACCAAGAGAATTATTTTTACTTGTTTTTACTTATTTTATAATTTTGTAATACTAAAATTGAAAATTTTCTTAAATATAATTAAAAATGAATTTTACATCTGAAAATGAAAAAAAATTATCTAAATTAACTAAATTTCACATCTGAAAATGAAACATTAACAATCACATTGGTTGCAGTAAATTTACCATACTTCCCTATTCTTCATTCTACTATTGGATGTTTGGTTTCCAATAATGTTTCACGTAATTTCATGAATAGCACAATATGAACTTATTTCCGATGGCGTATTGACACTGCAACTAGTGTGTGTTGTCTGCTTGTAGTGGATATGTAGCAAATATATTTCTGTTACAAGTGCTGCCTTGCAGCGGTGCGGTTGAATGACGTGAAGCGCAAAGTGTTTAAGCAGTACTTTGCTTGTCTAATGTGCCTGTTGAAAAACGGATGTCAGAAAGCAAAAATAAAAATTCATACTTGAACCCAACTCTAAGCCAGTTCAGTCAAATTATGTTGACAAAATCCTTTTATTAATTACCAAAATAATGCCGCAAAAAAATTTTTTAAATAAAATAATAGAAGCTGTTGACTTGGTTGGTTAGCTGTTTATCATATGGTGGAGTAAAATAATCTGCAATTGATAACCTAAAGTGCCTCTGTGTTTATGTACCTTTATATGCGATATAAATGTCTTGAAAATTAAAGAAGTTAACATTTCAAAAAATGGTTGGCATGATTCGTTTGCATGAGAACAAAAAAGAGTTAACGAGCTTGCCAGTAAATTCAATGTCAGGAAAAATGCAAGTTTGGGGACATATTAAATAAAGGTTAAACAAGAAATAATGAAATTGTGAATAGAAAATGCAGACCATTTCAGTAAACTTGTATTCTCTAAAACTTAAGGCCTACTAGTTGATAAATTAGCATATGAAAGGTTCTGCAGGGCTAGAGAAAGCACCAGAATTAGTTAAAGAAATATATTTTGCTTATTTTGAAGCTTCTGAGGGATGACTAGGCGAATTCCATGTAACAGACAATATTCAGTACAAGAATATTTGTATGGAAGGAAGTTAGAAAAAAGGGAATGGATGGAGTAACTCAGTGGAAGGAAAATTTGAATTAATTTTGTGAAATGTATTCTGAGAACTGTTTCAGCTGTGATGAGAATATGCCTCTTTTTCAGACTTTACCAAGTAAAACAATGGCTCTGAAGATGGGAAAATGTACTGGTAGAAAAATATGAAAGGAAAAACTGATTGTTTTGCTTTTCGTAAATTTTAGAAACCACTTTTTGTTTTATGCAGAAAATGGGGCAACAACAAATTTGAGTGATTTGACTCGTCGACAATACTGCTTCTCATACAGATATAGGCCTTCAACTTGAAAGTGTCAAAGTAGTGTTTCTAACGTCAAACACAACCTCTGCCTGTTAACCTCTCAACCAGGGCATTATTAAATAACTTTTTATACTGCTTTACAGACAAAATGTTTTGAGGTGCCTTAGAAGTCAAAAAATCAATGATCCTGCTTCAGTGAATGACATGGCTAGAATAATTAGCTTGTTGGATGTAGTAATGTTGATCAACTCAACTGTGAGACAGATTACACCACAAACAGTGCAGAACTGTTTCTTAAAAGCAGGAGTTCCAGATGCACAAGGTTCCAGAGGGTTTGAGACAGGTGTTTATGGTGATGTTACGTAATTGTTCACTCGTATAATTTCACTAGGCAAATACTTAATTTCCTTGGGTCCGAGAAACCATTTACCTTTATACTTATACACACTACATGCTGTATTGTTCTTCTGTGCTGTGTGGGTTGCGAGATGCCTCTGAGCCAGAGTACTGGGTTCAAATCCACGTTTCTTCTGCTCCAACTTCAAGTTGGCATTATATTCAGCAACATGTTTACGCTTTTGCTTTGCAGATGTCGTCAATTCATCATCTGTAAAATATTTCCATTTCCGTTTATTTTTCACAGCGCCATCAGCAGTCTTGGAGTCTACATTTTTGTTCTCTTCGTCATGACTAGTTGTAGCTTCTTCGTTTTTCACTGTACATGTTAGCAGTGCATGTTTGTTGTTTACGACTTCTGCAGTTCCGTATGGCTCGCACTTTTCATTGTAAATTTCTGCAACACTTTTATTTCCTTCATCGCCCATTGTTTTTGAAACACGGTGCAGTCTCTGTTAATGTTATGGGCGCTCAAATCGGAAATAGTTTACTCGACGAATCAGTAGGAAGGCTAGCCACATCCTTGTCTTGTGGCAATAAGTGCAGTGCATGCCGTCTCGAGTCAGGCAAAGGTGCATTATAATTACACATACTAGTGTGTGTCTGTAAATTATCGCTTCTGCCAAATGTCACACCACAGATAGCACATTATAGTATTTTGAAGGCTGGTGTCATTGAACATTCACTCTACTCATGTCGGAGTACATTGCAACTTTTATTGAAGGTAAACAGCAACAAGATTGTTTTCCATGTAATTTTTCAGCAGCAGGAGACGGTATGAGTACATCCATAGAGGTAAGCTCTACAGTAGACTTTGTACAATCATTGGCTTGCATCGTCTTCAAGCATATGTAAATTCATACACTTGTACTGCTTCACAGTGTTGACTCCACAGTTCTGCCTCCTCAGTGTTGACTCCTGCAGACGACTGACTTCTCAGTTGTGACTCCTCACTCAGTGCGGACTCCTGCCGACTGACTCCTGCCAAGATGCCACTGATTTGCTGGTTCAATAACAACTAACCTAGGAGGCATGAATATATTAATTTATATATGCAAATAATTCATTGCGTTTATTGAAAGCTGTGTCATGTATCAGCCATTTGTCGTTTGGCGCATGGCCGATGCTGTTTTACAAGCCATTGTCTAATGAATTCATTTTACGAAACACATTGTGAACGAAGAATCTAATTGGAGGAACATTTCCTTTACTGTTATTTTAAGTAGACCGGCTTATGCTCACAGAAGGCACTCTTCCATACATTTGAAATGTAAAAAAATATAAATTTTAAATGTAAAAAATATGGGAGCACTCTGAGAAAACCCACATACATATTCGCGCTGAATAGCATATCATTGGAAAATCCACAGATGCCACCATCAATACGTAAACATATAATATATTTTTAAAATTAGTTTGTAGGTATATAAAACCTATTTATAAACATACATATTAATATAAAATATATTAAAATTATTTTGTACATAATCATCATAGATAATCCTACAAACATTATGTAAATAAATTATAATTAATAAAAATTTGTGTTTAATGCATAAATCTTGTAACAAGAGACACAAATTCGACATCAGAGTTGATGAGAAGCGAGTAGGTATTATACAACCGTAACGATTTTAGCCCCCGACTGATGGTGTAGGAAGGACACTTGCAGGCGTGAAGCAAGCGTGTCGTTAAAGCGAGCGCTTGTATACAGAATGTTTGCACAAGGATCTATCAACCTCGTGTTGACTTCGTTCTCCAGAAGATGTACCTAGCTACACACATATTGCATATGCCCGTCACAGTCCTCGCTGAAATACACTGGCGAATCATCTTTCCGTTAGAGTTTGTGTGTAAACTGCATATACATGCCATCCTCTACTCTACCTTACTTGCCACTCGCACGTTCTTGTAAGTGCGCCAGGGGGTACCTCTGTCGGGGGTCATCAAAGCATGACTAGCATACACGTCTTGGTAACAGTAATTTGCTTGTGTACCAGTTTTCATTTAGGAAGTATTGGGTGGGTAGGTAGGTAGGGCTTAACGTCTTGTCGATAGCAAGGTCAGAGCAAGTAGCTCAGAGAAGCAGGAATCGGTCATTGAGGGAACCATGCCAGCACCTGCCTGGAGTGATTTCGGGAAACAACAGAAAAACCGAAATTAGGATGGTCTGACCGGGACTCCTACTCAGGTCCTCCAGAATGTGAGTCCAAAAATTAACCACTGTGCTACCTCGCTTGGTAATGTATTAGGAATAAAATTGCTAAATAAAAGATACATCCGAAGCAAGAGTTGCACAAGTTTAGGAAAGACACGAAAACGGAACCATAAATGGTATAGCTAGGCCACGGTTAATAACCATACATTTTGTGTTCCTTGCTTAGTTTCTTTTTACATACGGTCCTTCTTTCAGCCTTCCATGGCTAAACGTAAAAAAATCAAAACTGTCACTGACCAGGCGATTGTTGCTACTCACTTATGCCAACCATACTAAACAGTATGGGAATCGTGCATGGAAGGGGTTGTGTTTAAGCACTAAAAAAAAAAACCAGTTCAGCTACTTAATCATTTGTGTCAAACCCCTGAAGTTGGTCTACCTATTTGATTTGCTAACAAGTATTGTACGTATACTAATGGTCTTGTGTAATTTTTCCTTGAATTTTGGAGATTTTTAAGTATGTTTCATTCACATAATTTACAAACATGTCATTATAGTGATCCTGTGACCATGGATTAATGTAACTGTTATTTTGTTTCAATCTGTAGTTTACCATGTCTAGAGCTGTTTCTGCAGGAATCTTAACTTAACCCCTGCATTTATTTGGAACTTTGGTTCTTTTGTTCCATACCCCCGGAATGCGCTATCGCTGCCCCAGGATTTAAAATGGACATTAACACCACATTTTCTTCACATTAATGGGTTATCGGACCATGGTACACCTCCAATGAAAGTACCGCATTACTTTCATTTGTGTAAATTAAAAGTGTTTGTCTGCAAGAGCAAGTAACCATAGTGTATTCAAGATTGAGCCATGTGCTTCTTTCCAGGTAAAACGCGTAGGCGTAACAACTGAAGCGATTCTCTTCTTTTTGCTTTGTACATACACTTTAGTGATGCAACGAATATTCACATTCGCATTCGCATTCGCGAATATTCGCATGTTTTTGAACATTCGCATTCGCATTCGCAAAAATGATGCCAATATTTTGCGAATGTATTTGGCAATGAAAAATGAAAATGTCTATTAAATAATAATGCAACTGCTATGATTAAGACATATTTGTTTATTAACATATTTTTTATGTATAAGAGTGTATTTAATGATATTTGGGAAACAGCCTTGCAGTTATTCACTAGATTACAGAACAGAAACACACTTTTGATATTCTTTTATTCTTATTTACCTAAGCAAAATTAAATTAAGGCAGGTAATTTCTTAAAAATTCTAAACTATATTATAACACAACTGTATGATCAAATACCATTGAACTGCTTTAACACAAAACAATGGAATAAGATATAACCCAACCTTTTTAATTATACAAATCAACTTTAAATGAGATCTTTTGTAAAAACACTTAACAATGTGCCTTTATGCAACCTAAAGGGTATCTTATTCAAATATGTGAGATCCTTTAATGAACTAGTAATCATGTTTAATTGTAAATCAAATCGACTTCTTATGAATAAAGTTAAAAATATATTGTGAAGAAAAACAAACAATATAATAATCTTCTTTTCAATTAAAACAAATATGTTCTTAACATTTTGTTAATTTTAACTTTGGTACTAAAACTAACTCACTAATTATGTAATTTTTATGATATCCATTAAACATTACTTCTTGAAATCAAAAAATTAAACTATGAAAAATTGTTTATATCTAAGCACAATTAAGTGAAACACTTATTAATTAAATAAGAGTAGAGGAATATTAAACTTCAGAAATAGAAGTTTTGATGCCTTTTCTCCTTGCAGCCTATTTCGGTGGG
>NQII01000563.1:0-15102 GCA_002778355.1 Clitarchus hookeri | reverse complement strand
GAAGTCCTGGGCTCGATCCCTGAACGTGCAGTTCTCTCCTCGTCGCTCGTCGTTCCTCGTATCTGACTCTCTCGTGACTCCGGTGTAACTCCTGACTCCGTCGTAACTTCGTTGTAATTGTCTTGTCGCTGCTGCTCCGTCGTAAACGTCTCGTAACTCTCGCGTAACTGACCTCAACTGTCCTTCACTCTCGCGTAACTCTCTTAACTGTCGCATAACTGACTTAATGGTCCTCTGTGGCTCC
Organism: Clitarchus hookeri; assembly: GCA_002778355.1. Lineage (NCBI taxonomy): Eukaryota > Metazoa > Arthropoda > Insecta > Phasmatodea > Phasmatidae > Clitarchus > Clitarchus hookeri. The sequence continues at coordinate 14,858 of NQII01000563.1, read as the reverse complement.
TGTATATATATGTTTCTGTTCTATTTTCCATATAACTCGGGACTTACCCTCTCGTGTTTGCGGTGGGATAGGGGTAGGCGGGGTGCACTGTTTTTCCCCGATTAGTAATTTCTTGTGGCGAGGGGCGATAACATGCCCGGGACTCCCCGCGTTCGCAGCGTCACGTCGTGACTCAGGCAACATGACAGGTGCAGTTGGTTCGAACTCGGGGATTCCTCTGGTCGTTAGGCCATCGGTTTACGGCGTGGGTAAGAATAGCGTCGCCACTACTGGTAGGTATGAGCGGTACGCGTCAAGGTAACCTCAAACTAAATATTTACGAAAACATTATTAGCAGCTAACTTCATTCAGTAAGCCAGCAATCACGATTTGTTTACTTCGTTCAGAGTCGGGGCATATGGGCTACTCTCGGTTTTAACATGGCCGCCCGGCCGGCCAGTTATAAACGCACTGTAAAATTCGAGTTCGTATGCGCACGCTTTTGGCACCATATTTGAAAAATCAACATTCGCATTCGCATTCGCATTCGCGAATGTGGAAAAATCGACATTCGTTGCATCACTAATACACTTATTCCACGCTTACGTTCATGTAATTACATATTTGTCACTACTCATAAAGTTTCAGGCTACGTCAACCCCGAGGTGGATATTCCCGGAACACTGTTTTCCTAGCCTTATATTAAAAAAACAAAAACAAAGCTAAGAACGCTTCTCTCTTTTTTTGATGTGGATGTGGGGAGCTTAGCTGCTATGGCAGACAAACGAGAAACACGACACACATTAAAACATTGGTAATTATATGTACTTAAAAAACAAGAGTTCAAGATTAAAACGGAGAACACATCTAAAATCCAACGAACTTGATTCGTTGCCCGAAACCTTCTTTCACTTGATATAAACGAATATTAATATTAAATTATACATGACAAAAAAATATCAATAAATATATATTTTTAATAACTTCCTAATGAGGGAAATTTTTTATCCAAGTGAATAAATAATCATATTTTCTGGGGTAGCTCCCGAATTTACGTGCTGGACGATGATGCTAGTTGGCGGGTTTTCTTGGGGATGTACCGTTTTCCACGCCCTTGCGTTCCGGCGCTGCTCCATATTCACCTCGCTTCGCCCTCGTCGGATCACGATGTTAAGCGCCGTCCAAATATCTTAATTCACTCTTAATACATATTTTCTATATATTATTTTGTAATTTTTGAAAATAATAATATTAAGTTTTAAAGGTTTTGTCAACCCTTTTATATACACTTAATTTTATGGTTTCAGGTGTAGCTGTACTCAAGTCGGTACAACACTTTAGGTTATATGTTCAGTTACAGTAGGTTATATGAATCAATTATGACCTAGACAAGTAAGACTGTTTGCGAATCATTTACTCACAGGTTACATCATTGATCATTATAGACCAAAATTTGCCTAAACGTGCATAATGTACACAATTGCGTTCACTTAGTCTGAATGAATTAAGCATTGCTTAGATGCTGAAGGCTTCTGTAATTTTTTTTTAATGCCAGAAGAGGTAATGAAACATTAATTAAAATATAATTTGCTTTCTCTGGCCTAGAAGCAAACTCAATTGTTTGCTAGCATACATACATAGAATACAGTTTATATTTGGAAAAAATTATTGTTTTATACACTAGAGACAACACATGAGATTCATTGTCTGCGCACGATGAAAAGGTCTGAGCCGTTCAGGCAAAATGATGAAACATAATTTATTATTTTTTAAATATACATGCCGTACATTGTGGATACGTCAATTCTTAAATAAAATTTTCTTGTTAACAATGCATAATTTTTTATATTCTTTGAGCCAGAGAAAAATACGTTTTTGACACAGTATTTCCTGGTATTAAAATGTATATAGTAAAATTATTACGCAGTTACAAAAAAATATTTGTAAGCTAATCACTATTTTCATTTATGCACGCACACACAAGCACATATATTATAAACATAGAAGTACTCAGTTAGACCCATTTTAAATTCTGTCACATCTCTATTCTATCCGCTAAGAATTTTGAATGAAAATACCAAACTTTAACATCTAATGGTGACAATATAATCAGGTAAATCCCCAAAAAAAAGCATGTACATATGAGAGTGCAGGCATGTTTCTACAATAGTTTTAACACCAGCAATGCAACAGAATTGCTGCGTTCCTCCTCTCATCTGAGATAGCCACTATTCACTTGAGGATGAGTCTTTCTCACCATGATGTATTTTTTATGCTTGTTAATTTAAGCTTTTTAGAATTTACTTTTAGAAAAAGCCACTTGAGTCATAGCGTGTAGTACAAGAGTAACATCTCAATTATTAATGTATAACTAATTCACAACTTGAATAATATAAATATTATGTACTTTCCTGAAGAAAACTTATTGGTTTGCAAAAGAAGGGCGTGGGGTCAGTTAGAAAATATTTACTTGTTTAGGATTTCCATTCGCTTAAGACTTCTTTTGTGGAAAACATCCGACGTTTCTCTGAAATATGAAACAGTTTAAAAGTTGAATAAAAAAAAATTATTTAAAAACTTTTCTTATTTAAATTTAGGAAAGATTAGATTTATTTGAAAAACTCTATCCTTTATATCACCGATGGTCCTGTGGTTAGATGACAGACGTGTCACTCATCTCTAAACTATCTCTTACATTGGGTATGTTTATAAGAGATGATTTCACCTAGTAAATGTTAACAAGAAGAGCACAAACAAAAAAACGACGAGCAGTTAAAAAAAATTGATGTAAGGCTACGTTACGTGGTTTTCAGTACGATACAGGATTTAAATATAAATATAACAGATTGTATTGGAATCGCAACAGACAAATGCACGAATGACTTCAGAACTCTGTGGTGGTTTTCAAAAATGCAGAGAATAGCGATCACGCAGTTCATTGTTTTTACTACAGTCTGTCTCGAATTTGTCTATATCCAAGTCCCCGACTGATCAAAGCGTCAGGAATAGAGCTGTAATAATATTCAAATCCATTAATTTCTTTACTGCATTTTCAAACAAAATGCTGTTCTTTTTTCAATACTTTGAAGGACAATTAAGGAAACTGTGCGAGACTTGCTGGATCAAACGTCATACTGCGGTTTTAGTACAACTACACAAAGTAGCAGAAGCGCTGCAAAGTGTTTTCAAGTGGAAAGCATGGCAGTTAATGTAAGGACACTGGTCACAGCACTTAGTGATCCAAAATTTATTGTGATATTTACAAATCATAGTGATGTTAAAGTTACACAGGCAGACTGCTTTCAATAGCATGGTTGTGTTTTGAACGAAAATAGAAATATACAACTTAAGAGATGTTGAGTCTTTTAATACAATTTTTGTTAAAGTTGAAGAAACTGCAAAATCATTATGTATGACTATCATTGTCCCTCGTAATATCAAACAGTAAACTTTGCACTCCAAAGTACCTGCAAATACTACTTAACATTAGAATGTCGATGTTAAAACCTCTACTGACAAATGTTGCCAAATGCAGTGCCCGAATTCCGGTATTTACTAGTGTACTTGCACCCTTGTATACTTCGCAGACCTTTGGCGCCATACTTGATGAATTTGGACAGGCAACCTTGTTGGATTCGACCACAGCCATTACCCAGCTAATTCCTTTCATTGAACATGCATTTAGGTGGAACTCGTTAGTTGCCGAAATTTTGTAGGGTTAAATCAAGGACTCAATATCATTTCAATTTGACTTACATAAAATTTATTGTCATGCTGATTGTATGCTAGTTTGCTATTTTGATTGCTTGTTTTACATTAGCTTCTGTTGGTTATGTACAGGTAGGCCTAATACAAATTTATTAATTATAATTTTTTTTAAGGCGTATCTTTCTATAATTTTTTACCTAGTTCAAAATCCTATGCCTTTGAATTAGTGATGTTGCCCTATTAGTATTTAAATAAAATAATCAAGTAAAAAATCAATTGTAGTCTACAAAATGCATCTCAAAATGGCGTCACATATAAGCCGCAAGACCGCGAGAAGTATACATGATCGTTAACTTGTATACTTGCAATTCGGACAGAACTGATAATGTCCCTTCTGGGGACAGGTACACATGAGTATGCACGTACTTCAGGCGGATTCGGACGCGGCCTAATATTTCTACTCACGTTTATCTAGTGAATTCGTTCATGCAAAATATTTTTAATTACCTCTTATCTGACCATTGATATACGATACAACAAAGGGAAACTTGAAACTTTTTGCACCTTTATAATGTATTGTTTTAAAAACGATCTGCAAAACCACCTAAAGTAGAGATTTCATTGTGAAAAGCTGAATATAAATGCTGTAAGGTAATAATAGACGTTTTCCAGAGTTTTATATTGAAACAAGTGCGTACTACATTCGAAGATTGCTGTTTGAACTGATGTCTTTCATGTGAGTGAGTGTTGTCAGTCCCGAGCGCACATGCCCCTTATTGCACAGAATTAAAACTATACTCCTGTCACGCTGTGGATAGAAACATCTCGATGGGCTTCCGTTACAGGACGTGCATCGGGATAGTCCGACTGACGAGGGAAGGTAGTAAATCGTTTTGCACAAGGAGCTGCATGTGAGAGAGCCTCATTTGTAAAGTAATGCAGCAGCTGTTACTGCCCTACTTCAGTTGAGCACGACTGTCCTGAGAAAAGAGCTTTTGAATATTTAGTTTTTTTTGCTGTAACTCAGAAAACTTGTCTTGGAAATGTGTTCTTAATATAGTATAAATTAAAATACTCCTATTTTTTCAACGATATATTTCTATTGTGATAACTGAAATAAACAATATTGTTGTCTTGGTATAAATTATGAACTGGTGTAGGACATTTCACTGGTATTGTAAAACGAAATGTTGTCTTAACTAGCGGTACATAAATATTTGTTTTGAAACGAACTTTGCCACGCCAACGATTGCTGGAAATATTTCCTCTACACACATTGAATTATTAAGATAAACGGCAATGCCACACAAAAATATACAATACTCTTTCTCACAAGAGTTTGTTTACATTAAAAATTTTGGAATATTTTCAAACTGATATTTAGGATAGCCCTCATCGTATCAGAAGAGTCAAAACAAAATACGCCTTTTCTTCCATGAAATGCACAAGAATATTTTGTAAAGTGAAGGCAGCTGAACATCGTGAGGGTTCCCTCGCTGATTTCATCTCACACTCGCTTCGCAGTTTTGTGTCGAGGTATGTGTCTGGTAAAACTAAAGTTTGAGAAAGTCTTTTCTTATCTAAAGGCCCTTTATTTCTGTCCAACGTACTCATCCTTATTTACATTATCATAATGTGTATTTCCTACGTATTTTTCTCACAGAAGCCTTTTCCATTGAAAAAATGATCAGTTTCCAGTTCTTTCACAGTTAATGAAACCAGAATTTTTGTAGATTTGATAACTGCACGCAGTAAAATAGTTTTTTGTTTTTGCAAACAATTCTTTGGAATAAATAGAGGTAGCCAAAAAATATTCTTGCAGCACTACATTACAAACACAGTTTCTTTACAACAAACTTTTATGAAACATTCAAAATTGTTTATATGTTTATAATAAACCAGTCTATGGTACTTGCTTGTTAAAATTTAACATTAGTTTTATCNCATTCAAAATTGTTTATATGTTTATAATAAACCAGTCTATGGTACTTGCTTGTTAAAATTTAACATTAGTTTTATCCACATCACAGTAACACGTAAAATCTGCTCTTTATTTACTAGTAGTGTTACAAATAATAATCTTGATAACTAGTTTTCAAAGAATATTTGGAAAAATATAGAAAATTTTACAGTGCAGCTTATAGCGCAGGTGTATAGAGCGAGAAAATTGTAATTCATAGCATTAAGCTGTACCACGAAATAATGTCAAGCTGACTTATATGTGCTGTCAGCATAACATTAAAACAAAGAAACAACTCAGGTGCCCATACAACACAATGTTCAAAGATTTGTAGATGTCTTTTTATAGCTCTTATGTTTCTCTTTCCAGTTCATTAAAAGGGCAATTAAAATGTCTTTGAACCACAGATCAGAATACATATATGCTAATGAGCAATAGAGAGATGTCTATTTATTGCAGTGAATATACACACATTCATAGTGTATTTCTGTAAAATTACGAAAGTAAAATATTTTTTTCCAATATATTTTAAAGTCACGCTGTTTCAAAGCGTATGTTTCACGATTTTATACTAATTTCAAACGATATTACAGAAGCGCTGTGAAAGATATTTTGAATAAAAATAATTTGTACCACATTTAAGCATTTAAGTACTTCAGGTGAAATAGATAGTGCTCTGTTAAAATGTTTACATAAATCACTAAAACTGAAATTTATGTTTTTTTTTTAATTTTATGATTTTACAGTGTTTTCCAGTTCTGTTTGTTAAAATGTTGTACAGTGGGAAACTTTAAGAATGTTCATAGAACAGTACAAGTAGGTACTGCAAAATGGGCAGAACTGGTTCCCCAAAATTTTTTTGGTACAAAAAAATGGTTTAATGTTAATATTTGAATCGCCAGTATTAAAAATAATTTCTATGCCGAAATCAGAATTAAACTTTCCAGGCGGGCATCCAAAGTCTCTTCCGCTCAATGTCCCGTCGTTTAGCAGCTGTCATTGCCACCCGAGGTAGGGCCACAAGGTTATAATTTCCCCATATTCTGTACTTAATACAAAGCTGAAAGAGTAATCATGTCACCTATGTATGATGGGTATTTCGTTCAATAAATATGGTTGTGATAGTTCTTCTTGGTGTAGCAATTTTGATGGTCAGCAGTTTATATTTTTAACACAAATTCCNATAAATATGGTTGTGATAGTTCTTCTTGGTGTAGCAATTTTGATGGTCAGCAGTTTATATTTTTAACACAAATTCCCGAGAAAATAAATATTGCATGTATAAATGCATCTTAAGTTTCAAACATGGAATCATCACACCAACAAATGACAACTTACTCAGATTATTAATGTGGTTGAAATCCTTTTTTGGTTCAAACTTTGTATTATTTCATCCGTATGTTACCAAAAAGTGTAGAAATGTAACTCCTTTAACATTAACACATTTCGGAAATATCCCACCTCCCAACAGTTAAAGGGGCTAGACGCATGTATTTTTCCACGTGCGAAACCTCGTGCTTACCATGTTCACCTTAAAAATGTCCATAGGATCGTCCAATTTTTGCATTTGGAATTTTCTTGTAATATACTATAAAATTTTACAGAACATTTATGTAAAGAAAAACTAACTCCGTATAGTACAATAACCTGTATAAAATCGAAAGTAGTACATCTCGAATTTTTATTGCAATTCTGAAATTTTTATTNATAAATATGGTTGTGATAGTTCTTCTTGGTGTAGCAATTTTGATGGTCAGCAGTTTATATTTTTAACACAAATTCCTGAAAAAATAAATATTGCATGTATAAATGCATCTTAAGTTTCAGACATGGAATCATCACACCAACAAATGCCAACTTACTCAGATTATTAATGTGGTTGAAATTCTTTTTTGGTTCAAACTTTGTATTATTTTATCCGTATGTTACCAAAAAGTGTAGAAATGTAACTCCTTTAATATCAACACATTTCAGAAATATCCCAGCTCCCAACAGTTAAGCAGGGCTAGACGCATGTATTTTTCCACGTGCGAAACTTCGTGCTCACCATGTTCACCTTAAAAATGTCCATAGCATCGTCAAATTTTTGCATTTGGAATTTTCTTGTAATATACTATGAAATTTTACAGAACATTTGTGTAAAGAAAAACTAACTCCGTATAGTAGAATAACCTGTATAAAATCGAAAGTAGTACATCTCGAATTTTTATTGCAATTCTGAAATTTTTATTCATTTATACATTTTGGCAATTCCCCCGTCTCTTCCCCAAGATGGCGTCTTATACAGTTGCGTCACTCTATAGCTCGGCCCTGCATTTAGGTAAGCTCAACAATAAACGTCCATATTTCACAAGACTGACGTCAGAGAGACAATGATACACATCACTGTNGGCAATGATACACAGCACTGTACACATGTCTACTGAAGTAAGGCCTGAGGCCCGCCCACGCCGCACGACAGTGGTTTATGAGAAGCTGTAAACACGACAAGTTGCCTGGTGGCTAGTAATTGGGCTCATCCCCCTGATGACCGAAACGTCTTATTGAACAGCAAGAGGGTTGTGGTAGCCAATTACCCGCGACGCTATTTGGTGCCAGCAGGAGATGAACACAACTAAGGCACGTTGACGGCGACACGAGTGTGTGTCTCGCAGGAGAACACGAACCGTACGGAACATGAATTCCCCGATAAAGTCCCTCAGTACCTGGAGAACATTCCCAACGCGGTTTATGACTAAGAGTATGGCGTATTAAGGACGTTCTCGCTTTCAATATGATAATGAGTAATTTCTTTTGTTGAGTAAATCTGCAGGAATTACTTGGTGCTTTCCGTACAACCATATAATGAATACGAGGTATTAGGGAGGCTACGAATTATAGTTTAAGTGAAAATATCCCGCAGAGCTGCACGAAAGAGAGAGAAATTCTAAAGAGGTGACCAAGAGTTTCAAGTATAGAATCGTCATATTGAATAGATCTATATTAATTTTGCATACCACAGCATCAAGTTCCCATTCTGTTCTTAATTTTATGTTTCGGGAATTTGCGCTCAGTGCGTCATATTCACAGCCCGAAAGAGCCGAATAAACGTGAAAAGTTATGTATAGTTTATTCGCGGTTTCTTCACACTTTTTGAAACAAACCTTTGAAAAATTACCCCATGTATGATGTGATTGGTTGTTTCTTAAATATGTCATGTATCTCAAACGTTTTATACTTTTGTTAACATAAGGTATCTAATTTAAATTAAACTTTTTACTTATATTTATTTTTAAATTGTAATATTTCATTTATAGTTAATACGAATAAAAACTGTGAGAAAACAGGTGTGTTGGTAATGCCTAGTAATAAATAGTTCTCATTGAAAACATTATTTATCTGAGCGCGAGTGCGCCCGAATGCTGTACCATGTCCTTTTGATGTGATTTTCTAGACTTGATTAGCATGAGGCGGAGGAATTTCCAGAAAGTAGAACTTAAGCGGGGCTTCAGAAAAATTGGAAGTAACCGTGAACGGACTTTACGATTCATGCAGGGGTTTGGGATCCTCGACATACGAGCGCGGTGTTACACCACAGCGAGTGTGGCCTCAGCAACCCTCAGGACCCGAATCTGCCACTTATGGCCTATTCACGGTAAAAGTGAGCACTTTTGAAAGCCTTTTCATTTGGAACAACAGTCAATCAATATATTTAATATTAGCTTTAGACGTTAACTTCCGGGTGCGGTGGAATATACACGCTGTGTTTATTACTCACATGGCAATATGTATTTATGAAGGTGGTTAAAGGATAAAACAATGGCTGAAAGTAAAAAAAGTAACTAGGCTTTCAAAAGTGCTCGCTTTACCGTGAACAACCTATACCTAGAAGTATTTTGCGTGACCAAGATCCAGAAGCGTTGGAGCATCAAGGGTAACCCAGGCACGTTCATAATATGTTCCAACGTTTCTAAGCGCAAGACAGGTAACCGACGTACATTCTTTCCTTCGGCAACTCGCCTATGTGATACGTTCATTGGTCACCCTATCATTTTACAGCATAATTAAATTATGCAGGTGTACTACACAATTCTGTACTGGTTTTAAATATCCCGTACTGGAGTTTTCGTAACTAAAAACGTTAGCGTAAACGCCTGTTTTAGCCATCTGCTTTTTAAAAAAAAAAAAAACCACATTTTAGAATTAGAAGTAGTAAACAGAAATCAGTCTGCGAACCTGCGACGTTACTTAGCTGTTTCTTGTTAAGCAATAACCACCAAAGGCCATGCTACAGTCGACATAATTAAACCATAACCATATGCCTAGCAATAACGGTAAAAGTTGAATACCTTCCGTACAATGGTACTGGCTACAACCATGAAAAACAATACCCATAACAACTGCCAACGCGTAGCTGCATAAAAATTTGGCGAACTTTAGTTATTCTTACGCAAGAACCTAAGCGTAGCCAATCAGAAAGCACTTCTATTATTATACACGGCAAATTCGCTTTCCCAACCGAACGTTTCCGGTCACGAAACTAAACATACATTTGACTCCAATTAGTACTTTTCCTTTCGTATTTTTATTTGTTTCCTTAGTACGTGATGTATAAACAAGAAGTGACTAATGAGCCTATTTTCCTCTACATGGGTGCAAATAATATTTAATGAAGTTTGTAACGTTGTGGTTTTTTTAGATTTTATTATTACCTTTTGGATTATTTGGTTGTTGTGACGATAATTAGATAATTTTCAAATTAAGATTTAGTATATGATTTAAGAACAGTGTAATTTTGGTTATGTTACGAGTTTATTGATGTATAGGTAATTTAGAGATTATTTCTTTTGCTATTGCTATTATTCATTTGTCTTTAGAGGGTATCAAGTATTGCATTGTTTAATTTTCAGATAAAGGTTTAGATGTTATTGTTCATTTTGGGCCTTACAGGGTGATAAGAATTGAAATTTGTAAATCATGGGAAATTTAAAGAAATGTGTCCTGATTGGCTCTCGTCTCGCCATTGGTGATTGGATGAGTAGTGTGGCGTGGTCAGACGACAGTCAATCAGAGTGCAAGTAACAACAGATATAACGCAAGAAGCTTTTTCCTGTAAGAAATGTCGTCACCACCGTCAAGAATGGACGTGTAGGTGATTAAAAGAATTAAATTTTGACGCAAGTAGTTCAGAAATAATTGCTGCAAGATGTTTTGAATGTTTAACTATCGATAATGTAAATAGAGTGTGAGATGATTTTACTGGTTTGGGAAAACTAACGAGCGATCGTTGTCTAATTTGTTGGAGAAGGAGTCAGTAAAATAGGAGAAAAGAATTTGGGCCTTCTAATTTTACTGAAATGTTATAAGTTCTTAAACACTTAGATGGTAGGTAAGCCTTGACGTATTGTTAACAGCAATATAATTCGAGATGAAACCAGAAAAATAGATAGGTAATGTTCCTTCCAGGACAAGGGCTGGGGGCTGTATGATGACATCGTAGCCACCATCTTGGATTCTGCCATATTGTGTCCTTGACCTTGACATTTGTCGTATATCTTGTTTCCGTCCGCCACCTTGTTTCCATCCATCATAATATTTACGGCCGCTATCTTGTTTCCAGCCGCCATTTTCTTTTCTCCCACCATCTTGTTTCCCAATTACTCACCTTCACATCTGTCGCATGCGCTCCACATTCTCTAGTTCTCTCGTCGTCCGCTAGGTGCACCACCGATCCCTGTAATGTTGTTTATTGCTGCTAGAGTGTGACACTGTCGTCCGCCATCTTGTTTCTACTTGTCCTTTGTTCAACTTTCGTCTGCTAGGGGCGCTGGTGAACGAAAGAATTGTAGATAAAGAGGGAGAAAAAAAAGAAGTAGATAGATGGATATGACGGGTAAGAAAAATACCGCCTCTAGTGGTTACAATGGGCCAAGAAGTCACAACTAAAAATATTTCACCCTAACAACGCCGGTAAAGGATAAGGGCTGGAACCTCCAGGAATTGGCTTTAAACCCTGGTTGGAGGTCCAAACAGATGTCGCAGCCCCAAATCCCCATGCAGGAGTGCACAAGCGAAATTCCCACCTGCGAAAATCAGGGAGCTAGATTGCCGGGAATCGAACCTGGTTAACTTTGGTGAGAGGCAAGTGGCATGATCACTACACCACCACGGCCCCTATGTCTTATGGAAACCCGATTACAAACGATGAAGCATACACTACCGAACAAGAAAAAAATACATGTTGCTGTATTGACTATTGCGCATTTGGTTTTATCCAATAGCATTAAGAAGAAAAGACAACCAACCTCCTAATTCAAACGTCGTAATGTAGATCCAGAAATTAATCTGCCCCTGTAGTTAGGACTGATGCTTCACACAAGCATAGCAGGAGAAAAGCTTATTAACAAAATGTATCATCTTGGATTGAGCGTACCATATAAAAGAGTTTAACAACCAGAGAAAAATGCTTCTGGTGCTGTATGTGAATATTATAACCAGGAAGAAAATGCTGTTTTTCCGGTGAATGCAATGCACAGTGTATTTGCATGTTTGTCAATTGACGATATAGACCTTGACACATGTTCTAATACATCTATGAACACATTTCATAGTAAAAGTATATCTCTGATATAATACTCTTCAGACAATACCAGCAGCGGCGAGGTATACAGTCCAAACCTCAATGTAAATAATACCAAAATCAGTCTTCCGAAATGGATCACTACACTTCCACCAACATGAAAATGTAAATTTGGCAATCTGTTGCCACTGGTAAATGGCACACACGGCATTGTTAAGCAGTATTGGTGTTATTATGAGTCTCGGCCAATGTATTTTAAAAGGGAGCTGTGTGGTTCGGTGGCTAGCTTGCTTCGGTTCGACTCGGGCGAGCTTGGAAGGCTTCGACTCGGGATTGTCGAACGTATCCGAAGGCGCTCAGCAGTTACGACCACTAACCCTACATGCATATCCATCAATTCATACGAGTCGGAGGCCATATCGGTTTTATAGGCTTAATGTATGTCAAATCAAACATATGTATTTATTATCCTATTATAAAAGTATTTTTATTTTAAAAAAGTTACTAACAATTTTTTTACCTAAATGCACATAAGGTATTGCGGAACCCTGCAGAAGTTTCTCATTTGTTCTTACATTCCTGTTCTCCTCTCTAGAAGTCCAATTCGTACATTATGTCAGAATATGCAAATTATTCATTACCCTGACTGCTTTGTAGGCATAAATATGCTACTCGGATTTTTTTTAATGTATGTGTGATTAATCCAAGCCCGTCATATGAGTTGCGATCACCTGCTTAAGTATATTATAATCACGATATGGATCAGCATCTACCAACACTTTTATAGGCATACCTGTTTATGATATAAATACCAATAGTGCTAGGTCCTTGACACTTGGAATGTACGAGGAAAGCTCGGTTAATATTCAGTCTTATCTTCCGTGCTCTTCTTGACCATCAATCCATAATTAATACAATATTTCCTTCAATCTTTCGATTAATCTTGCAATTTTCCAAACTTACTATCAATCTTTCGATCACTTTCGCAATCTTTCCATCAATCTTCCTATATTTACATCAATCTTTTGAACAATCTCGCAATCTTTCCTTCAATCCTCCTCCTATATTTCGATAAATCTCGCAATATTTACGTTAGTCATCCAATCTTTTTATTATTCTTTCCTTCTGTCTTTCGATCAATATTCCAATCTTTTCATCAATATTTTGGCCAATCTGACAGTATTTTCACCAATATTTCGTCCAATCTTTCCAGCAATCTTTCAATCAAACTCGCAATCTTCCAATCTTTCCATCAATCTTACGATCATGTTTGCAATCTTCCCATCAATCTTTTATCCAATCTTTCCATCATTCTCACAATATTACCATCAATGTTTCGATCAATCTCACAATATTTACATCAATCTTTCAATATTTCGTATAATATTAGTATCAATCTCGCAATCTTTACAACAAGCGTCCAATAATTACATCAGTCTTCGATCAATATTGCAATCTTCCCATTTTTTCATCAATATTTCAATCAATCCCACAATATTTCCATCAATATTTCAATATTTCGTTCAATCTTTCGATCAACCTCACAATATTTGCATCAATATTTCAATCTTTCGTCCAATCTTTCGATCAATCTATCAATCTTTCGACCAATCTAACAATTTTTCGTCCGATCCTTTGATCAATAATTCCAAACTAACATACTAGCCGACCAACCAAAGGTCTCAACAGACTAGACCAACAAACCAGATGTCAAACATATACCTCAGAAACATACCCCATAGTCATACTTCATACCTTAAAAAATGCAGCAAGAAAGTGTTCAGTTAAAGCACTGGGTGAAAACTATACACTTAGAAGCATCCGTCAGGGGAACTTCCAAAATTTTATTTCAGTGCTTGGAAATAATATACCTTTGTGTGTTTGCACTCGACCATGTGAATTATGATAGGTGGCTGCCAGTTTTTGTGCACAGCGTGTGGAAATTACCAGAGCTCCGTCCCATGGCGTGCAAGGAATTTTTGAAAGGGAACTTTGCAGGCAATAAAAAAAAAGGAACTGAAATCGCACGGATGAACAGCAAATTTGAAGAAATCAACAACCTGAATCAAAATGTACGCCCAAGGACGATAAACACCACGGAGATAACGAATCATCTGAAGTTTCCTTCCAGAAAGTTGTTCGTGACTTAGTTAGAGTCTATCAAGATCATGGTTGATCCATTTGGAAAATAGTGAACGGTGAGCACACTCCTGTGCCAACACTGCTGTCAGCTGGACCCGAAATAATTATTATATATATAAATAATCTGTAACTGCATGCAGGACTGCGAACGGACATGCTCACACCGAAGAGCTGGTCTCGAGTGTTCGTAGATGCGTGGCCGTTGTGCAGGGTAAGGGTGTCTCAGTGCTGCAGAAGCAGAAAACTACAATGTAGAGTAGCGGCACTCTCCATCGGACGAACAGTGTGAGGATGTCGACGATGTGGAACGCGAGTTACTTCCTGCAAAGCGACGGCGTCAGTGACTGCCGAAAAATAGTTATGTGTAAATAATAAAAAAATACAATTTTCAGTATATTTATAATGACATCGCATCCTCTACGGACTGTAAGTTTGCATGAGTTACTGCCAGTGGAATATGTAAACTAAAATCGCAACACACGTCAGCGACCGCGCAGCCCTTTAAGTACA
>NQII01000562.1:757387-789465 GCA_002778355.1 Clitarchus hookeri | reverse complement strand
TTGTCAAGGATGTGCAGTGTCTTCGTAGTAGTTTTTTTCCTCAGAAATTTCAGCGACGAAAGTAGAAAATAAAACGAGGAATATTTTTCATTAACATTGTAACAGCGCTCCTTATGAAACATATTTGAAACATATAGGACCGTAATTTGTAGAGAAAAATGCCAATCGTGCCAATAAAACAGTTATTTTGATTACAAAAAAAAAAAAAACCAAATATGTTTTTGAACGGTACTTTTTATTATAGTCGTTAACTGTAACTTTTTATACTAATTGCGATTGGTAATTGTAAAATATTTCCCACGTGAAGTATTAGACCCTAACTGTAATATCAATGGAGTGCAATTATTTGTTTACCACGTGGATAAATATGAATTAATTATTGATTATCTTCTGAAAATCACTACATTAGTGACAGAAGTACAATAAGTCAAACGATTATTGTCTTTAAAACATATCTGAATAATAATCTATACCCTAACAAAGTCACGTTCATTAAAGTTAGTCCAAAACATAAATAACGGCAAAAAATTGGTAAATTCAAGATGGCGTCTAACTTACCCCCTTAAAAAATTGTTGGACACCAAAAAATTAATAATTTTTATTTGTACAAAACCTTGTAATGTATGAAACAAAAGTTAAATACAAACACAATTTTGATTATTTTTAACATTAAAAAAAATGCACCAAACTTTATTTGGTGATTTTACATATGTCAAGTTGTAAACCAAGGCATTAGTTTATCCTGTACAATTTGACTTGGTATATCTTAGTTACTGTCTGTTATTATAGCTGCAGCGAAACAGAATAAAATAGGATTTTACACGAAGTTATTCAAATAAAATAAAGTGTAAATTTCTTTATTCTAGGAAAATATCATCACATATAAGGCGTACAAGTTAAAAAATTAACGGTAAAAATATGAAATAATAATTTGTTTTGGTATCCAGCATTATTGTAAATTTATGAAAAATTTTAACCGTGTTCTCGGTGTTTATTATTGTTGTTTTGTAGGTTTTTTTTTAAGAGTAATCTGCCACCACACGTAGGCGTTCCTTGCACAGTCTTTTAAATTACGTCGGCCTCGAGTAATCTTCTCGTCATGCCGACAAAGCGAGTTAGCTATGATTGATGAGCCAAGCACGACAGGCCCTCGTGATAAGCCGGGAGAACTTGGAGCCAAGTTTTGAGAAGAGAGAGCCAATCATCGCTCGCTAATAGGGCTAATGAGTAAAGACGTGCAAAATTCGCGTTAATATTTGGTAACATGCCAGACCTCACTGCCCCATCCCCGACATGATAACTTTCAGTATTTCCATTGTGCTGTATATTTCCATGCGCTATATCTAGGGGCAGTGATATTTCGCGAAAAGATTTCGAGACAAGATACAGTCCAAAGCACTGTAGGGTTGTCCAGCTTCTTTGATTGGCTAAAAAATGTTCTGGCCCGTGTTAACCGTTTGCGCACGAATCACGAAGGTTCAGTGTCGGAGTTACTTAGTCCTGAGTGGCTTGGTCAAAGACGGACACGGCACCAGCAGCCAATGGAGGATAACAACAGCTGAGGCGTGTATATAGTATTGAAGTTTACTGTCTGCTCCGATTTTTACGCGATTTTTGGCAGTGTGCAGTACAAAACAATAATTACCTTCACCTACGTAATGTACACAATTGTATGTAATGGGTAAAATTGGTTAAATTGAGTGAAGAGATTTGGGAGGCTCTCAAGGTAGGAATTTTGCACGTCTGAGGCCTAAAAGCGCGGGAGCGCTAGGGGCGACCGAGACATGCGCATCAACTTTAAAGCACTCAACTGGCGTTCAGTCTTGCCGTCGACAACGCGCCTCTATGAGACCTTCAGCGGATATCATACCATTTTATTACGTAATAATAAAAATAAATGTTTTATGCACGTCTCTGTTCCTCTTTTAATGTTTTGTACCGAAATGTTCATACCTAAAAATGACCGCGAAAACCCCCGTTTGAACCATTTTCTCTATCACAAAAAACACGGATTAGAGAGAAATGGAGGAACTGGAAAACGTATGCAGACGCGTAACGTTTATTAAATGCTATTCGTAAGCAGACCTCACTCAGACACGTTGGACGGTTTTTTGATAAAATGTTTTCTGCTGGAGCTCTGCACACCGTACGGTGGCCTGCTCAGGCAGCCAACTAAACAGCGAGGTCTTGAGAGACAAGAATGGGATGAAATACATGCAGTTAGTGGCAAAGACATTTCTTAAAGGTTGGTATCGGAATTGTTTAGTTAACCGCAAACAGCCTGTACTTCGTCTTCCTCCTTCCCCTTAACAACATTCCCCTACCCTTCAAACATCCCGCGCCATCCCATTTCGCTTCGCCGATAATGAAATAAGATACTTAACGGCCTGAGCCACTTAAGCAATTACCCGGTCCAGAAAGGAGCCTCGACAAGGCAGTTATACAGATCTTAAAAAAAGGCGGTAAACTTTGCGACGAGTTCGCCTTCTCGGCTTTACTTTTAATTACACTGCAGTACAAACACCGCGGTTTGCGTCGCCCCTCTAACGGCTCTACATCTCTCTCTATCTTCCTGCATATTCATTAGGATGTCGCAGACGGAGAATAAATACTCGAATTACTTATCGTCGCCTCGCTGAATGCGCATTCGAATCACGCAGATTAGAAGGAAAAGCGTAGCTTCGCAGAGGTTCGGAGGAGAAAAAACCACGGTGTTAAGTAATGCCCGTTTATGCAAATATTCGAGTAGCAAAGGCAGAAATATTCTATCAGATAACCATCGTTGATCAATTGTGATAATTGGGTAGAGGGAAAATTCCGCGGGTTCGGTGGCTTTCAGGCTAGACTCTGCAGTCGCTTGTAAAGTAACTAGGACGAATATAGCCCAAGAGAAAGTATGGGATGAATTTCATATTGTCTGCACAGAATACACCAACCAGAGTTGACTTATGTCTAGCGACACCCGAATTTCGCGATAAGTAGGGACAGTGAAATTTCGCGGAAAGATTTTGAGACAAGATACAGTCCAAAGCACTGTAGGGTCGTCCAGCTTCTTTGATTGGCTAAAAAAAATGTTCTGGCCCGTGTTGACCGTTTGCGCACGAATCACGAAGGTTCAGTGTCAGAGTTACTTAGTCCTGAGTGGCTTGGTCAAAGACGGATACGGCACCAGCAGCCGATGGAGGTATAACAATAGCTGAGGTGTGTATATGGTATTGAAGTCTACTGTGTGCTCCTATTTTTACGCGAAAAGTCACTAGCCTTAGTAATCAGTTATTCACAGCCAGTTCGCTGTGTAGAATCATAGACTGGGTAAGAAGACAGAGACGAAATGGAGTGGCATGATGGTTCCTTCAATATGGGCGTACCGTTGGCTAGGTTACGGGCAGGTAAGTATATTACCGTGCTCTGATTGGCTAACGGTGCTCCGACATATTGCTGGCAAGTGACGCCATTTTGCTGGCATGTGTGTCTTTGAGATCGCGGTGCAAGCGGCTGTTTCAAATCTGTATTTTGAATAGCTCTGTGGTAGAGTACTTGCAAAGAACAACCTCTGTTCCATATGTACACGATTGTAAGCGCTTGTTTTAAATGGATCCAGTATCATACGTAAGATTTCTTCCACTACAGGCTGGGAAGATCAATGTTAGAAGGTTGGTAAAGGTAAAATTTTCGCCACTAGGTAAGCGCTAGTGTCGGCAAAGTACCAGTATTTCTCTATTTTCTACGTTAAAAAAAAAGGTAACTGTAATAATCATAAATCAAATATAAAATAACTTCGTAACTAACAAAAATCTTTCTCTTTTATAATTGACGTAGCTTACACAAATTTTAATTAAATTTACCTTTTTGGAACACTGCGCACCTAGTGGCGGAAATTTTCCCTATGCTAAACTATTCCATAAGAAATCTCGCTTTATTCCTAACCTGAGTAGAATGAACCTTAACCTATGCTATGAAAGAGAACATTATNGTAAAATTTTCGCCACTAGGTAAGCGCTAGTGTCGGCAAAGTACCAGTATTTCTCTATTTTCTACGTTAAAAAAAAGGTAACTGTAATAATCATAAATCAAATATAAAATAACTTCGTAACTAACTAAAATCTTTCTCTTTTATAATTGACGTAGCTTACACAAATTTTAATTAAATTTACCTTTTTGGAACACTGCGCACCTAGTGGCGGAAATTTTACCTATGCTAAACTCTTCCATAAGAAATCTCGCTTTATTCCTAACCTGAGTAGAATGAACCTTAACCTATGCTATGAAAGAGAACATTATATTTGTTGATCGATAGCCATGCTACTCAGAGAAACGAAACCTTGCCTTGCGTCAAGCGGAACCGAAACGTACCGAGTTGTAAACTGCATCTCTCGGGAGTCCCTAGAAAAACATCTGACAGATAACCGATTTCACACAGGCAAATATACCACCGTTAACTGAATGGCTTTCCCAGGGGGGAGGGGTTCCCTCCCCCGCATCATTCTTCCAGGAAGACATTTGTCTCGGGAAGGATAAATGGGATAGGCGTGTCAGTTCCGTCGGAGGACGCATTTATTTGGGTATTGCCACGTCATTCAAGCAAATATATCGCTCTTTAATGTGAAAACCCATTACCCGGATTTTAGCGTGACGTTTTTCGAAAAAAAAAAAAAAACTCGAGGGCTGGGAGGCAAATGTTAGGAATGAAATACAATAGCTTATTACAAGGCGTTCACGGTAAGCTCAGCAAATTTTTAATGCCTTGCTGAAGATCTACTTGTATTCGTGTTGTGTATTCTTCCATCACCATGTGTAAAATTAAAAACGCCATGGGCCAATACGCTATTCACGGTAAAAGTGAGCACTTTTGAAAACCCTCNGACGCATTTATTTGGGTATTGCCACGTCATTCAAGCAAATATATCGCTCTTTAATGTGAAAACCCATTACCCGGATGTTAGCGTGACGTTTTTCGAAAAAAAAAAAAATACTCGAGGGCTGGGAGGCAAATGTTAGGAATGAAATACAATAGCTTATTACAAGGCGTTCACGGTAAGCTCAGCAAATTTTTAATGCCTTGCTGAAGATCTACTTGTATTCGTGTTGTGTATTCTTCCACCACCATGTGTAAAATTAAAAACGCCATGGGCCAATACGCTATTCACGGTAAAAGTGAGCACTTTTGAAAACCCTCTCATTTGGAATAACGGTCAATAAATATATTTCATTTTATCCTTGGACGTTAACTTCCGAGGGCGGTGGAATACACACACTAAGTTTATTACCTACACGCCAATATTTATATTTAAAATGTGGTTAAAGGATAAAATATGGCTGAGAGGAGAAAGTAACTAGGGCAGTCACTTTATTCATGCGTCCGTCAAGCAAAACTGTAAAATGACTAGGAAAGTAAATATTTAACAAATTTGCCCATTCTTGCCCATATGTTCATTAAAAAACAGAAAGTAAAATAAATTATTTCAGTAGTAATACATTTTTACCTAGCACTTTTAATTCAACGGTAAGACGTGGAACTACTGTCCCTCCGCCGTTACCAACTTTACCGGGCGCTTGCCAGTCNCCGCATGAGTCATGTTTTTTCGTGCGTGCAGCCGGCTCTATCGAATTATAAGACGTTGTCACGTCAAAAACAGAAAGTAAAATAAATTATTTCAGTAGTAATACATTTTTACCTAACACTTTTAATTCAACGGTAAGACGTGGAACTACTGTCCCTCCGCCGTTACCAACTTTACCGGGCGCTTGCCAGTCAGTGCGCCCGTTAAAATATGCGTAGGTGGGGGTTGTGGCAATTTTAAATAATGATTACAAAAGTACTCAAATATTCGGTTACAGCCTATACGAATGGCTTCTGACAGGATCATGCAGATTTTTAGCTGCTACACAGGTATTTGCCGCTTATTTCCCTTAATGCACGAGAACTAAAAAGAAAGAGTTTTCATTTCTCACCATTAAAAATAATACTTATTAAATAAGACGTCAATTTGCGGGGAAAAATTTTTCTAAGTTGCTGTGAACATTGATATATTTTAATGTAATAATTGTATAATGAGTTTATTATATATGTGTTATAAATATTACGTATATTTATAAATTTATGTACGTTACGTTACAGTCAGTTGAGGTAGCTTTGCGCCAGCATCGGCAACTTGATCCACCTTCCTAATTTGATTTCAAATGAAGGTCCGTAGATCCTGTGCACTTCGCTGCGTTATTTAGAAAGTTGAAAATCGACGTGGGGACTTACGAGCATTCATTAAAAATTACAGTGAGCGTTAAATATTACCCTGCGCATTGGAGAGTAGTCACAATCCAATGTATTAAGACTTGTAAAACACAGTCGGTTTCCGTTTCCTTGAAATAACATAGGGAACGTGATGCATCAGTAGGGACAGTGATATTTCGCGGAAAGATTTCAAGACAAGATACAGTCCATAGCACTTTAGGGTCGTCCAGCTTCTTTGATTGGCGTGTTAACCGTTTGCGCACGAATCACGAAGGTTCAGTGTCGGAGTTACTTAGTCCTGAGTGGCTTGGTCAATGACGGACACGGCATCAGCAGCCAATGGAGGTGTAACAACAACTGAGGTGTGTATATAGTATTGAAGTCTACTGTGTGCTATGATTTTTACGCGAAAAGTCACTGGCACTATGCATCAGTAGTGAAACCAGCACGGAGGCTAGATTTCAATATCCTGCTTGCACTCCTGCCGTTTTACCTTCCGTGATTGGCCGCGTTCCTTTGTCGGAAAACAGCGCTATGTTTACTGGGCCAATGAGGATTAGGAATTAGGTCCATCCGGCAGTGACAGGTCTGTGATTCGCAAGGACGCGCCCAAGACTCGCAGCAGCTGAAACCATCATATCACGAAAGTGGATCTGATTGTAAGAATTCTGTAACACAGCTTGANACAACAACTGAGGTGTGTATATAGTATTGAAGTCTACTGTGTGCTATGATTTTTACGCGAAAAGTCACTGGCCCTATGCATCAGTAGTGAAACCAGCACGGAGGCTAGATTTCAATATCCTGCTTGCACTCCTGCAGTTTTGCCTTCCGTGATTGGCCGCGTTCCTTTGTCGGAAAACAGCGCTATGTTTACTGGGCCAATGAGGATTAGGAATTAGGTCCATCCGGCAGTGACAGGTCTGTGATTCGCAAGGACGCGTCCAAGACTCGCAGCAGCTGAAACCATCATATCACGAAAGTGGATCTGATTGTAAGAATTCTGTAACACAGCTTGANCCCAAGACTCGCAGCAGCTGAAACCATCATATCACGAAAGTGGATCTGATTGTAAGAATTCTGTAACACAGCTTGACAGGATTTCTTTTAGCGAATCAGCTGACACCACGCCACTCTGGAAATGGTCTTGTGTTTAATATGGGTAGGGACAGTGATATTTCGTGTAAAAATCGCAGCTCACGGTAGACTTCAATACTATATATACACTTCAGCTGTTNGGTAGGGACAGTGATATTTCGTGTAAAAATCGCAGCTCACGGTAGACTTCAATACTATATATACACTTCAGCTGTTTTCGTACCTCCATTGGTTGCTGCTGTCGTTTCCGTCTTTGACCAAGCCACTCAGGACTAACTAACTCCGACACTGAACCTTCGTGATTCGTGCGCAAACAATTAACACGTACCAGAACATTTTTCAGCCAATCAAAAAAGCTGGACGACCCTACAGTGCTTTGAACGGTACTTTGTCTCGAAANAAAAGCTGGACGACCCTACAGTGCTTTGAACGGTACTTTGTCTCGAAATCTATTCGCGAAATATCACTGCCCCTAAATATGGGTATCATCAGCAAAACCGCAAACCATCGAATGTTCAGGCAATGCGTAGCATGACAGACGCTAATCACAAAGAACACAGATCGATGATTTTTTTTTCCTCGCTCGACGTAATGCGATTTCATTTTGAACTGAGTAAATGACTAACAAACATTACCAACACGAGCTCAATCTCAAATCAAAGTGCGGCGAAAAAAAAATTCGCTTTTAATTCCAACAGAAATTGCTACAAAACAATTCATGCGTTTCATGCGTATAAATTCCCATCTAGTTGAAAGTCATAAATCAGGCGNACAGAAATTGCTACAAAACAATTCATGCGTTTCATGCGTATAAATTCCCATCTAGTTGAAAGTCATAAATCAGGCGGTATTTTGCTTTCTGTGAAAGAAAAAAAGCGGGAGTGTTATTAAAAAAAAACCGTATGTATGTATACCATTGGAAATACACTCAATACACAATTAACTTTTAATGGAATTTACCCTCAACACACTCCAGTTGCCTGGCAATATTAAGCAATTACCAAATTTTGAGGTATTTACGTGCAGAGTACCTATGCATAATATACGTTTAATACTATTTTATTTATATGGATTATTAAAATACGTCTAATACTAAGCCTTCTGTTATATATTTTAATAACTATGTAAAAGTAACTGTTATCCATGACGAGCTAAACATGGAAAATTAACAGTAAAAACCTCTGGTATTTTTCAGAGATGGTTTAATGTGACAGTGAATACGGAACAAACATTAAAGAATCTCGAGAAAATCAATAATTTAAAACTTTAATTAATTAGATTGGGGACCAAACTAACGAAAAATATGGGCAGGAAAGTAGAAAGGCTGAAAGAAAAAACAAATTTAAAAAAATTATTTTTGTAGATTTATGTTACACGTGCATCATTTTTTGGTCGTTAATTATTTTTTATAGTTGATTAAAATCAAGATTTTTTCACCTATACGATAAATAATGTCATTCAAACTGCATGCTATCGCAAAAATCCCGGTAGGTTATAGCCTAGTAGACAATTTATGCTGAACTCTTGTTGAGTCAAATCCCTGTTTGGTAAATCGACAACGAATAAACGCCTTTTAACTAAACTCTTGCTCACGTAGAAACTTGTCTGGCTAAATTCAGCTTGCGTTAAGGGCGTTCAATAGACTGAACTAACTTTCTGCAATTTTAGCATATAAGAGTACATACTTTCCGTTGCGATATTATAAAATATTCTGAAAAAGTGTGGCAGTTGCGTAACATTTCATTTAGAAAACTAATTAAAAAAATTAAAGTTTTTTTTTTAAATTTATACATTTTTTCGTACGAATCTCAACACAGAGCAAAATTACTTCATGTCTGTCATCAAAACGCCAGGATAATATTTTCTTGAAAATTTGTTATGTGTTTCGTCCGTATGTCAATTGAAACTTTTGAAGTAATATTTAAAGTCAAAATACCCAGGAGTTTAACCCTTACCACATGTTAACCAATGAGGGCGATTGACGTGAGCACGGAGCAGCGCCGGAATGCAAGGACTGGGGGAAACGGGAGATCCCCGAGAAAACTCGCTGACCAGCGGCATCGTCCGACATTCGAAGATCCGGGAGCGACCGTGCCGAGAATCGAACCCGACTCGCCCAGGTGGGAGGCAAGCGTGCTAGCCGCCAAAGTAAAGTCGAGCAAATACTAAAACACGTTGCTTTGGAATGTGTAAAACCAAAGTGACTTAAAACATATTATAAAGACGGAAATACATAAATAATTGGCATGTTCCATAATTCAGTAAGGAAATAATATTTTACTCGTAGTGACAAACAAGTATTTACGCAAATGGATTCCAAAGATTTGTTTGTAAAAGGCACAACACTCTTTTTTTCTTGAGTAGACGTCATTCATGGTGTAGATAGCTCAATCAAACTGAGAAATAACCAATTTTTTGTCCAAACACTCAACAACTTTTCTTGCCAGCAAAACAATCACAACTGCTCATTGTAGGCTCAGTGTTTACATATACGAGTATTATCGCGAAAATATAATGGTAAAGGCAACGTAATAACGTGTTAACTGTGGCAATTATCTGCATCGTGTTGTATTTTCTTTATTGCCCTACCTACCTTGTCTTGCGTTCTTTTATTGACCATATCAGTTTAACGATGTGTCGTTTCTCAGTCGTTTTTGGTTGTTGTTTGGTTTTCTTCGATCTGTTCCCTTTTACTCCGACCGACTAGGAAATTAATTCTTACTTGATCTGTTTTCACTGTGGCTGTTGTCCGTCTTTTTAATTTCCCGATTTGTTGCCATTCGCACACAAGTTTATATTTGGTTTACGATGCTCATCTATTTCCCCTAATTTTTGTGGTGAATAATACAAGATTTATTTTTCTTTTTTTGGTTTTACATTTTTGTCTTTCGCTAGGAAACAGTGCATTACAATACCTATAGAAATGTTCTTTAAACATTTGCTCTGAAATTTTAGTACCTACAGTAACTCTGACAGACTTTCATTGAAATTAGAACGTATTTATAAAGCGATTATAAACAATTTTTNTGACGTGAGCACGGAGCAGCGCCGGAATGCAAGGACTGGGGGAAACGGGAGATCCCCGAGAAAACTCGCTGACCAGCGGCATCGTCCGACATTCGAAGATCCGGGAGCGACCGTGCCGAGAATCGAACCCGACTCGCCCAGGTGGGAGGCAAGCGTGCTAGCCGCCAAAGTAAAGTCGAGCAAATACTAAAACACGTTGCTTTGGAATGTGTANACAGGTGGGAGGCAAGCGTGCTAGCCGCCAAAGTAAAGTCGAGCAAATACTAAAACACGTTGCTTTGGAATGTGTAAAACCAAAGTGACTTAAAACATATTATAAAGACGGAAATACATAAATAATTGGCATGTTCCATAATTCAGTAAGGAAATAATATTTTACTCGTAGTGACAAACAAGTATTTACGCAAATGGATTCCACAGATTTGTTTGTAAAAGGCACAACACTCTTTTTTTCTTGAGTAGACGTCATTCATGGTGTAGATAGCTCAATCAAACTGAGAAATAACCAATTTTTTGTCCAAACACTCAACAACTTTTCTTGCCAGCAAAACAATCACAACTGCTCATTGTAGGCTCAGTGTTTACATATACGAGTATTATCGCGAAAATATAATGGNGCCAGCAAAACAATCACAACTGCTCATTGTAGGCTCAGTGTTTACATATACGAGTATTATCGCGAAAATATAATGGCAATGGCAACGGAATAACGTGTTAACTGTGGCAATTATCTGCATCGTGTTGTATTTTTTTTTATTGCCCTATCTACCTTGTCTTGTGTTCTTTTATTGACCATATCAGTTTAACGATGTGTCGTTTCTCAGTCGTTTTTGGTTGTTGTTTGGTTTTCTTCGATCTGTTCCCTTTTACTCCGACCGACTAGGAAATTAATTCTTACTTGATCTGTTTTCACTGTGGCTGTTGTCCGTCTTTTTAATTTTCCGATTTGTTGCCATTCGCACACAAGTTTATATTTGGTTTACGATGCTCATCTATTTCCCCTAATTTTTGTGGTGAATAATACAAGATTTCTTTTTCTTTTTTTGGTTTTACATTTTTGTCTTTCGCTAGGAAACAGTGCATTACAATACCTATAGAAATGTTCTTTAAACATTTGCTCTGAAATGTTAGTACCTACAGTAACTCTGACAGACTTTCATTGAAATTAGAACGTATTTATAAAGCGATTATAAACAATTTTTNGTTAGTACCTACAGTAACTCTGACAGACTTTCATTGAAATTAGAACGTATTTATAAAGCGATTATAAACAATTTTTATTTCCGGAAGAGCAGGACTGTTGAAAAGTTGGACTATTGAGGGAGGGGGGAGGAGGAAGCTTCACATCAATGTTTGAAGACGTGATTTTGACATTTTTGACGTCTGAGCCATTATCGCATACGTACGCAGAACATCAAATTTTTTCTACCTTGGTGATAATTAATAGTTAAGTATACTGAAACGAAATAACGACTTATGCCGCGGGAACTCCATGGGCACGCGCCAGCAAAATGGTGGCACTGACCAAAACTATGTCGGTACGCCGTTGGCCAATCAGTACCTGGTGACTTACTCGCCAGCCGGCAGTAGCCAATAAGCTCATTTCAGTGTCTCGGGCAGCCAATCGGCGACTGGGTAAGCCAACATCACTGTATTTGCCAAGTCATTTCATTTCTGCTTAAGTATTCCGTGCTAGTTGCGTAGCTTAGGTCTGGTATAAAAAAAATGTCAACGATTTATAAATATACGCTTTTAAACTGTGGGCAAGAACACTAGAAGTCGTGATTTCCTTTCTCTGTTCTTCGCGCTTTTGCTGATCATTAAACGGGACGCCCATCCAGTCTGTCTGGTGCTCAGTCATGGCATCTGCTGCTTATGCTGTGGGCAGCGGGATTGGGGTCAACTTGCGCAGTACGCCAGTGTACAGGGAGGTGCTGATAAAGGTTGTCACCTTTCCCTGCGTTTCAGTACGGTAAAGGCTTATGGCGGAACCTTTGAAGATGTTGCTGGGATAAGTATAAAGGATGATTCTAAAATCACGGTACAAACATTGAGGGGTGGTAGAGCTCACTAAAACCAACAATTATTGCATAGGAATATATGGGCGGAAGTGACGCGTACTCCGTGTTTGTGTTTTTATTGTGTACTTTACGAACACATTGTTTATTTACAACGTCGCCGCTAAATACCTTTTCACAGCAATGTTTATAATAATTGCTCAAAATTGCTACCACCGACAGTAATGCAAGCTTGGTAGCGTCGGTGGAGTGATTGGCGAACAGATTCAAATACGCCGGGTATTTCACGCACGCGTGCAGCCGCACAGGATAGTCGAGCGACGAGGTCTTCAACGGAATCAACTGGAGTCTCGTAAATGAGGGCTTTCAAATGCCCCCATAGGAAAAAATCGAGACTCGATCAATCTGGCGATCGTGGCGGCCGTCGGACTGATCCACCACGCCCTCAACGCCTCAACGCGTCACTTATGCCCATATATTCCTGTACAATAATTGTTTTTTTTAGTGAGCTCTACAACCCCTAAATGTTTGTCCAAAGATTTTAGAATCACCCTGTATAAGTTTACTGATATCGTAATGTCGAGACCACCCTGTNCCCTAAATGTTTGTCCAAAGATTTTAGAATCACCCTGTATAAGTTTACTGATATCGTAATGTCGAGACCACCCTGTGGTAGTAAAGTATTATCATTCCCGCGATTCATTGTAACAGTGCATTATAGGTACACCGCTGTTCGGGTTACCTTCCCGAGATCACTCCAGGAGAATGCTAGGATAGTTCCTTATCACAGGTCATGGCCGATTCCTTCCACGTTTCTGTTTCTCCAAGCAACNCCCTAAATGTTTGTCCAAAGATTTTAGAATCACCCTGTATAAGTTTACTGATATCGTAATGTCGAGACCACCCTGTAGTAGTAAAGTATTATCATTCCGGCGATTCATTGTAACAGTGCATTATAGGTACACCGCTGTTCGGGTTACCTTCCCGAGATCACACCAGGAGAATGCTAGGATAGTTCCTTATCACAGGTCATGGCCGATTCCTTCCACGTTTCTGCTTTCTCCGAGCAACTTGCTCCGTCTCTAATGACCTCGCTGTCGATGCGACGTTAAGCCCTACCTATAGTTGTTCATGGTAAACTGGGCACTTTTGAAAGCCGCAGTTAAGACCTAATCGTATGCACATTGTGTACTCTTTCGCAATGTGTGAAATTAACATTACCATGGGCTACATCACTTTATTCATGCGCCGTTCAAGGAAAACAGTAGAAAATTAAATACTTAAATAAAAATGCTACTTTTTAAACTAATACATACGTTTGAAAAAAAAAACAGATAGCAAAATAAATGACTTCGGCATTCAAAAATGTAAACCTGACCTTTCAATTCAGTGTTAAANAAAAAAAAAACAGATAGCAAAATAAATGACTTCGGCATTCAAAAATGTAAACCTGACCTTTCAATTCAGTGTTAAAACTTCAAAACTATTTTCTCTCCTTCGTTATCATCTTTACTGGGCGCATGCCATTCAGCATACCAGTCAAATGTATGCAGGCAGGGCGCAATTACATTTTTTTCAAAGGTTGATTTCAAAAGTGCTCTATTAAAGTGTGAACTGCCTGTAACTACCTTTGCGTTTCGTGACCGCATCTCCGGATCACGGTCGGTGAACACCTACGCGCTCTCCGAAATCTGAACTCACGATTGTCCGCCAGGCGGGACAGATCGTCGATATCGGGCGCGGCCCACGGCGTGAGAGAGAGTAGCGGCGAAGGCCAATAGGGTGGTGAAGTTGTCCAGGACATCCGACATTACTCCAAACGTCCCCTCCCCCTTCGCCACTAGTGGTCTGGTGGAGCGCCAGCACTAATGACCCTAATGAAGGTAATCAATGACCCAGGTAATTCGCGGAGCGAGCAGGGCTTTTGTGCGCGCGCGCGCGGGCGGCCGAACTAGCCCACCCTCTTGTCTTCCACAGCGCACGTTCGTGGCGGTCGGTAAAACGACCCCCGGGGCCTCGCTAATAGGGATCGGAGACCTTTGTACTTTGTGCGCCGTTTCCAGGGCCCGGGAGGCTAT
Source organism: Clitarchus hookeri (assembly GCA_002778355.1). Taxonomy (NCBI): domain Eukaryota; kingdom Metazoa; phylum Arthropoda; class Insecta; order Phasmatodea; family Phasmatidae; genus Clitarchus; species Clitarchus hookeri. The sequence continues at coordinate 775,015 of NQII01000562.1, read as the reverse complement.
TATGAACACTCCCAGACTCGGTGCCACATCACACCAATTTCCGGAACCTCCCAGGATAATTGATAGTGCTTTAATGCAAAACAAATTTAATTAGGGAATTTGTATGGTGGTCGAGTGATTGGAAAAGCACGTGCCCAGCCAGGAAGTATCTTGCAGGTCTATAAGTGAGGGAGTGCTAAGGGCGACCCATGCACTTTTACTGTTTATTCAGGGTGTCCCTGTACAAATATATTAAAACTGTTCGCAACACAGATTATTTAGTAATACGTAAGTGAAACAGCTGCATCTTTCACAGACTCCAGTAAGGGGCCACGGTGGCTGATCGGTTGCACTGCTCGCCTCCCACCAAGGCGAATCTGGTTCCACTATCGGCCGGGTAACTTTTAGATTTTCTCAAGTGGGGATCGTGCCGGGCGATGCCGCTAGTCGGCAGGTTTTAAGGCACGAGTGAGAGTTACACCACTCTACCACGGACATGTAACTGATAAGAGAATTCTATAGATCAGTGTTTCTTGACCTGGGGNGTGAGAGTTACACCACTCTACCACGGACATGTAACTGATAAGAGAATTCTATAGATCAGTGTTTCTTGACCTGGGGTCCGTGAACCCCTGGGGGTCGGCGAGTATATGTATGGGGGTCCGGAGTCTCATCTCTGGACCATTTAACAATAATAAACAAATGCCACCGAAAGTCTTGTAATCGCTACGCTTACTTAGCACGACCATCGTGCTGTTTTTTTTATTAAGAGGGTCCTTGAAAATTGTGCTTGATTTCCTAGAGGTCCGTGGCTGAAAAAAGGTTAGGAAACGCTGCCATAGATAACAATAACGAGAAGATGGCAAACGTAGCGGGAAGTAAACAAGATAAGCGTCATCTCACGAACACGTTATAACATCTCAAGGCTAAAAGAGTGTCTAAACGCGTTAACCTACGGTAATACTAGTGGTTGGCGTTTACATGGAAGTGAGGTTATGTTATAGCAATACACGAACCGCTTAACCGATTCTGTTAATACAAACTTTATTTACGTCTGCGCATCGTACACAAGCTCTACGTAACCAATAATACGCAAATCTCCAACCGAACCAACCAACTTCCTATGAATCCATATTTCATCACCAAGTTCAAACTTGACCTTCTTCCGAGAACTCAACTCAACGAACTCCAGCAAAACGTCACGAATGGTCAACGCGTGTCGAAATGCGGAAAGGAAAAGGGAGTTCACCCTGACTTGAACCCAGGATCGCTGGCCGGATGGAGAGCAGGTGCTTCAAGAGGCCTGGCATCTCGTCGACAGCACCAGACACATGTACACACGCTTAGTGTCCTCGCAGCTTCATGCTAGTTGGTCGCAGAGTAGATAGTACACACGGACGAATTGTAGAGGTAGTTCACTCTAAGAAATTATTCAGGAATTTACCATACCTAGGGCCAGTGACTTTTCGCGTAAAAATCGGAGCACACAGTAGACTTCAATACTATATACACACATCAGATGTTGTTATACCTCCATTGGCTGTTGGTGCCATGTCCTTCTTTGACCAAGCCAATCAGGACTAAGTAACTCCGACACTGAACCTTCGTGATTCGTGCGCAAACGGTTAACACGANCATCAGATGTTGTTATACCTCCATTGGCTGCTGGTGCCATGTCCGTCTTTGACCAAGCCAATCAGGACTAAGTAACTCCGACACTGAACCTTCGTGATTCGTGCGCAAACGGTTAACACGAGGCAGAACATTTGATAGCCAATCAAAGAAGCTGGACGACCCTACAGGGCTTTGGACTGTATCTTGTCTCGAAATCTTTTCGCGAAATATCACTGCCCCTAACCATACCAAATACGCTTAGTAAAAAAGTGGGAATGGTATTTTTTTTTCTTTATACATTCATTGTAGCGTTCCCACATTTGGTCGGGAAACAGTCAAATGCGTAGGGAAGTTCCCAACTTTCTATAGTAGCGACGCTAAACATTCCTGTATCTGCAGCTTTGCGTGTGGTATTATTACCATACAGTGTATAGGTTAAAAACTTCCATTACAATTTAGGAAGTTTACTATAACTGTTTTTACAGTGTTCATTTGATGTGGGCGTACCCACTCCCTGATTGGCAGCGCGAGGCTCTATGAAAAGGCCTTGTGCTTGATTGGCTACTGCGTGCTGCGAAAGTTTTTCTATATTAGCTGGGTTGCCTGCTAGCAAAGTGAGTTACTAGCAGCTAATTGACGAATGGCTTTCCGATGTGTTGCTGGCTATCAGGCGCCATTTTACTGGCGTTTGCCGCTTCAGTTCGCGATTTATAGGACTGTTCAACCTCTTCATTGCTAAGCACTCTGTGCGCGTTGGCTTTGGCAGGGCGTGAGTGAAGAGATTCGGGCGGCTCTCGAAGTCAAGGTCTTGAGAGCCGACGAGGGTGAAGCGAGGTGAGTACGGAGCAGCGCTTGAATGCAAGGGCGGGGGAAATGGTTGATCTTCGGGAAAACTCGCCCAACCAGCGGCAACGTCCGGTACGATTCCCACATGCGAGAATCCGGGGCGACCCCGTTGGGAATCGAACCCGGTTCGCATTGGTGGGTGGGAGGCGAGTAGTTTGACCACTAAAACATCGCGGCCATCTGGGAAGCAGGGCTTGATTTCGAAATGCTGAGAACATTTCTAAACTCCAGTAGGCAAGCTGAATTTGCGGTTCTCGTCAAATCGGCAAATTTCTGGAGTTTTTTGTGATTGCCCCATTGTTGATATGTTATGATGTGCATTTGACTATCTCACCGCTGACCGTCTTCTGGGGTATTTGGCGATGCTGGATAGGTTAGTACACAGAAGCATAGCGTCGTAGCGATCAATTTGATGTTAGCGCAACCATTCTCTGATTGGCTGCATGACGCATTGGGAATGGGCCTTGAATATGATTGGCTAAGACAGTTAATTTGGCATATTTACTGATTTTGTGGTTTGTATTCCTAAATTTTCCCAAAAATTTGGCAATATTTTTTAATGTAAATCTATATACTATATCAATTATTGCTGAACAAATCGTTATTATCACTGAAATATTATGTCAATAAATATAAACCTCATAAAAATATATTAATAGTTCACGTTCTGTTCTTTACTTAATGTGTTGGGAAACTAGCGCACTGAGAGACCTTTCCATTATTTTTAGCAGAAAACAGTTTACAGAGCAAATTTACGTGCATACTGAAATTAGCAAATCCGTGTGACAACAGCCGTTATAATTTCTGTTGTATTGGCAATTGTATAGTAAATTCCCCATAATATGACTATATAAGAAATTTAGTTTAAAATTTTTAATTGTAAAACAATTAAAGGTGCCTTCAAACCAAACACCAACTCTACTAGAAATATTGCAACTTTTAAGTATACTGAAATAATAGAGTGGGCAATTTTAGCACAATCATGTGTCCGCACAATTTTACTCCATGGGGGAAAAATACAAGAAATACAAAACAAACCATTTACAAAAATGTAACAATGAAACTGAATGGTATTTTCTTAACTCCTGCAGAGATATGTTAGGTAAAAAGCTTATTTAAAAAAGTTAGTACACAGACACAAATCAAAATTATAGCGAACGTTTCTTTAAACTTAACATTTTAAAACGGCAAATATCCTCCGTGGAATTAAGTAGGTATCGTAGCATAACTAAAAATTTGTTTCAATGTCAATTATATTACTTATGCAAGTGGCTTTGGAACGCATTAGTTTATTTCGAGCGTACAAACGTATTCATAACTGCTTTTCGCTCCATTGTATGTAGATTTGTTCTACATTTGAATGAAGCGTTTTTTAAACACTGGCTCATTTTCATTCACAAAAATTTTCGAACATCATTACGCTATCTTGCTGATGCCACGGTTATAATCCATAAATAAACAAGGAGGGAGTATTATTTATCCATTGTTTATTACGGCCATCGCGTGACTGAAGTTATCTGTCACACCGAAGTTTGGTTTTTATACACGGCTGCTAGAAGGACACTTCCAACGCCTGCGGGGTACGTGTTTTCATCTGGTCGATAACAACAGTTGTTTGCATATGTTTATTTATTTACTTCCCGTAATGATAGATTTATGGCGCCAATGAGACAGCCGTGTTTATAAAAATCGACATTTTAAACATTTCTTGCACAGCAGATTGAAAAAATATGGTTGTAGGAACTATACAGGGTGATTCTAAAATCATGGTACAAACATTGAGGGGTGGTAGAACTCACTAAAACGAATAATTATTGTATAGGAATATATGGGCTGAAGTGACGCGTTGAGGCACAAACACAGAAACATAACACATTAACGGAAACATAAAATGTTCATTAGCAGCATACGTAACGAGTGATTCCGTACAGACAATGTTAAAACAGGTGCTGGAAATGCATCCACCAACAGTCAGTCACGCATGCTTGGCGACCTCTACATATGGCGTGATTGGCTGACAATGGGGGCGTGCGTGAAATACCCGGCGTATTTGAATCTGTTCGCCAATCACTCCACCGACGCTACCAAGCTTGTATTACTGTCGGTGGTAGCAATTTTATCGTTAATAATATTCGTAACGACATTTTTCCGTAAATCGCCCGACGTTGTAAATAAACAATGTGTTATGTTTTTGTGTTTGTGCCTCAACAAGTCACTCCCGCCCATGTATTCCTATACAATAATGGTTTGTTTTAGTGAGCTCTACCACCCCTCAGTGTTTGTACCATGATTTTAGAATCATCCTGTATAGACTGTTTAAATAGAGACAGCCATCTGATGGGCTGTAGGGAACATTTAAAGATTGTTAACACAGATAGTAATACCAACATAACTGTTTGTTGTTTTCCTGTCTGTACTTGTATTTCTTACTGTACATATGGTTGCTACAGCAGAGCACTGCGTTACTACTACAAAACATGTTTTACCTCCAACAGAACAACTTCAACAACATTTGGGTTGTTCCCACAACTGTCAGGATTGTAAAAACCTAACAGAATGCTCTGTTACTAGTAGTGAACAGTTCTGTAATCGGGTATACATACGTTTAAATTGCGATTCGGGAATAAAACATTAAGGAATTAAAGTACGCATGGGAGTGACTGAGAAAAAAAAAAACTAACGCGGCCGACATACACACTCTGCTTGCTGAAAGCACCTGTTAAATTACGAAACTGTAGGCACGAAACTTGCGAGAGCTCGTCTGGTATAGGAATCCACCGACATCTTCTTTATGTGCCTGACCTGCAGATATTACGTCGATGAATATTTTATTATTTATTTGTGTCTTATTTATGTTGACAGTGGGGTCGCGGCGGTGTAGTGGTCAGACTACTCGCCCCCCCCCACTCCCAAAGCGAATCGGTTTCGATTACCGGCGGGATCACTCCCGGATTTTCGCACGTGGGAATCGCGCCGGACGATGACGCTGGTCGTTGGGTTTTCTCGGGGACCTCTCGTTTCCCCCGCCTTTGCATTCCGGCGCTGCTCCACAGTCACCTCGCTTCACCTTCATCGGCTCGATGTTAAAGAGCAGACCAAATCTCTTCAACACACTCGTTGACAGCCAACACTCCTGGCAATCTAAAGAGGAAATTGAACTATCCTGGCGCTTCAAGTAATTTTGAAGAAGGAAGAAAGAAAAAAAGACCGGTCCGGGAAAACTGAATCCGGGTTTTCCCGAAAGCGAGTTCAGTGTGATACAACTTCACCGCCTGCCTATCTCAGGCGACCGTTTTGGATTTTAATAATTGCAAACACCGTATTCTGGCAATTATAATCATTAACGTAATACAATTAAACAACGGTAGTTTACTAGAAATTTCGGCACCCGTACTTGTAACGGCGTTTCGCAAATCACAAACCGTTACTCGGAAGCATGTATCCCGCATTTAAATTCAAACTTCTCACTACTTCGAGTTTTATGTTGCAATTTATACCTACATGGTACTCATACAATGTCTCGCACGAATTAGATAACAAAAACCAAAATCCTTTTTTGGGCCAAAAATTTCAATCTTTCCATATGGGCTAAACAAAACGGTATCTGATTTTGTGAAATGAAACAGCAAAAGACCCCAGGTAATTCTTAATTGGGAATTCAGTAAAAATAAAATTAAAATAGCTTTTGTAAGTAGATGGGGAAACATTCAGTTTAAGATTATTTCTGCAACACTAAAAAAAAAGAAAAGAGAAAAATATTTTCAACGCAATTCTATTTAAAAAAAAAAAACCCATAATTTTGACTTCCTACAAGTAAGTACTGTAGAAATACAGTTTATTATAAACATGGTGAAACATAACTAGTTTTGTTCGTTTCATAAAACTGTGTGTTATAAGGATTCAATACTTCAATTGTAGGGTTAGAAAGAAGATTTTTTGGGAATTGGTTTCCAAAGAATTGTTCGTAAAACGTACTCACGTTGTTCACCGTGTACACGAATGTATAAAGGCAAAGTCCGTGTGGAGATAACTCGCGACGCTTCGCCGAGTGTTCGTGACTGTTATTCATCACAGTGAAATATCGGCTCGTAACCAGGAGCGTGGTGCGAGAAAGGAACGCGGTATTCAAGAATTAATAACCGCGCCACCTGGGAGCGGACGCTGCGACTGTAATTTGAGACGTCACTTCAGGAGGAAAAAAAAAAAAGTAATTAAATTCTTGTTAGCCCGGGGCAAACAGCCTGAGTGGAAGAGGGTGGCTGTCAAAAGACTAGGGGTTGGGTGACTCCAACCGAGAGGAAATGTCAAGATAAAATGCGTCGGCTGCTCTCTGTCAAANTCAAAAGACTAGGGGTTGGGTGACTCCAACCGAGAGGAAATGTCAAGATAAAATGCGTCGGCTGCTCTCTGTCAAATTCGGCTTCTGGGGAACAAAACCCCGCCGTTTTCATTTATTTCTCTTTCCGATCGCATTACATTCTAGCAGTACGTACGCCAGGTTGCATTTTTTTTTAAGCTAGTATAGTGTATTCACGGTTTCTTCATACTTTTTAAATCAAACTTTTGAAAAATAACCCCATGTGTGACGTANAGCTAGTATAGTGTATTCACGGTTTCTTCATACTTTTTAAATCAAACTTTTGAAAAATAACCCCATGTGTGACGTATTTAGTTATTTTAGTATTTAGTTATTTATCACAAGCGTTTTATATTTCTGTTAACATTAAGGTATCCCATTTTTAATTAAATTGAAGTTTTAGATATATTTTATTTATGAATAATATTATTTACTTTATAATAATTATGAATAAAACAGTGTTAAAACATATGTGTTGGTAACGCCTAGTAATAAATAGTTCTAATGCAAAATACTATTACCACTGGATGCGCACGAATTCGGTGCGTTGTCCTTTAGTGCAATTTTCTAAACTTAATTAGGCTAAGTTTGCAGGAGGCGGAGGAATATCTTGGAAGTAGAACTTTATCAGGGCTTCAGAAAAGTGTGAAGTAACCGTGAATGGATTATACACGTTAAATTGACATTTTTTTCGAATTAAACCTTTGAAAAACTAATTTCGCGAATGAACACGTTTGGCTGTTTCCTGAGTTAATTACATATTACAGAACATTTTAAACTTCTGTTAAGATTTGAAGTACCCTAATTTATCGTTTAAAGTAACGTTAACTTACAATTTCTGTATAAATTATCACGATTCACTGTAAAATATAAACAGTTAAAAAATGTCTCCAACTCAGCGAACTTGACTGCGAACCTGTTTAAAATGCTTCACTTGAATCAGTAATGTTCTACTGATAATTTCAGTTACTGGAATACAGTGAATAGACACTGATTCCTACTGATTTCCAGTGAATTGCACTGGCGCGGCAGCAAAACCTCAACGCATTCCACTGATTCCCCAGAAGACAACGTACCATTAACTGAAGATAATTTTACTGATTAAAATCATTGATTCAGATTTAAAACGTATTTATTTCACAAAAAAAAATGTTGTTTACTTGCGAAAAGAATACATACCTCAGACGAGGACCAAATAGTATTTTCAAAATTTCACGCATTCTATAAATATATAATTTTGGAGCTCTCCAAAATCTTTGAAACAGCTTTTCGTACCAGTATAAAAGTATATTTCACGAGAACATTTTCAGGCTTTTTTATACCAATTTTCACATATTTAGGCCTATTAGCGCTTACATGAACGTATGACATGTTTACACGAATTTAGTGCAAGTATTAAAAATACAATTTAAATAAGAATAGCTCCAATAATTACAACTTCATATAATACACTTACAGTAAGCCTATCGATGAGTAATAGTTACGTGAAATTTCGAAAACATAAACTAACAACAAATGCATGTACTAATTATAATGGCTACATCGCGGCTTTTATACAATATTATATAAACTAAAAACAATCATTAATATATTTCTTCGTAAATTTCAGGTTATGTTAAGAATGGTTATAGGGGGAGAGCTGCTTGGGGCACTCAAGGCCCTTCCCTCTCATTCCTTATGATCTGCCACTGACTGCCCTCACCCTATGGCAGGCCCATGATACATCTGAGTTGTGACTTCCTTACCTAACATTACCAAGTCTTGGTATCCGGGCATGGTGTCCTGAAATTGAATCATAAAAACTGTACTGTTGTTTCAACCATTTTTATGGGCGATTTCGCGTTTAATTTCGTTCGTATTCGCCCTCTTATCAAAAATTAAATTAAAATATCAATTTTCCGCGTATATAAGCAATGCTAGTAAAACATAAGCGATTACATGCACTTATACAGATCATCACCAAAAATCAGTTCACGGTGCCGTGGGTCATACTGAGTTAGTTAGTCTGAGTTAGACTGAGTTTGTTAGTCCTCAGTTCTCCCACCCCTGACGTTTATTGTGCATTTGTAGTGAGAGAGGTGGTAGATACAGTTTGCTCACAATCTCAGCCCAGGGCAATGCCATAAATTCGCATTTTGCCGTGCTACGAAGTGGTGACAGGGTTGTATGAGAGTTCATGCAGAAATCACGTGAATCCTCCGCAGGGTATCTTCTTCGTCCCCTGGTCACAGGCCAGCATCATGTGTTAGATCGAGTAAATCATCTATTGCTTCTTATTATAACACAAATCTTATGTTAGTTCACTTGACAGGAAACCATCACTGGATTACCAGGAAGCCATGGGAGAAACCACAAAAGAACTACTCAGGAAGTTCTTCACTAAAGTTGATCCAGGCTTGACTCAAGTCTTATGCAGAATAGGGCTAACTCAGGTAGCATGTGTAAGTTGACTTCACCACTACGTTGATCTTGGCATAGGCTGGCTTGGGTGTTATACTTTAATCACTTTGTGTAACGAATTAACCAATTAGTATAAATCGCAGGTGACAGCCCCTTCTGCCCCTGTGTCCGCCGTAACGAACAAGTTTCACGGGACATATATATGTGAGCAGAAGTCAACATACAATCATTTGCTACAAGTGAACTCGCCCAATAGGACGCTATACAAGCGAAAGAGTGGACGCTTGTTTGTTGTTTGCTGCCTAGAGTTACTGCAGATAGTTGAGTGCTTTCGAAGTGGAAATGATTGAAGTGCCGTTCTCCCAGAGCTGTTTTTCAGCAGTGAAACATGCATCGGTCCACTGTTAGCGATGCCACCTTCACTTGGAAATGTTACGAAATGATCGGCTCCAGGATCGTTCTGATATTCCAAAGAAACTAACAAATCGGGATCGGAGAAGTTTGCGTTCGAAATTACCATGGATGAAGTGGCCCGTAAATTCTGCTATTCTCCAGTGAGATTTCCCAATGGTTAAATGCGCTTAGGTCCACTGTTGGCAACGTTATTGTCAAGAGGAAACGTTAAGGAAGAGTTAGTCAATATGGATCGCTCTGGTATGCGCCAGGAACTAACCATTTAGGATTGGCAGAATCTGAAGGGTGTTGTGCGAGCCGATGGTTAGACAGTCAGTCATGCAAATGTTTGCTGAGGTCTTTAATCGCACGTCAGGTACAAAGGTCAGTGATAAGACTCTCCACTGGAAGGTGATAGGAACTGATTTTCGTGGTCATGCCACTGCCAGGAAGTTAATGATCACACACGCCAACTTCCATTGTCAGTTGGAGTGGTGCAAAAAACACCATCATTGGACTTTGCAGAAGTGGAATTAGATATCATGGAGTGGTTAGTCTTTGTAAAAGATCTGGTAATCGGCATAATATGTGAACTTGGCAGATACCTTGTTCCATTACTGAAATTTGGGTAATTAGTATTAACCGATGGATGGAGGCCTACAAAACTCGCGTTATTCTTTGGTAAGATGCTAGTTTTACGGTTCTATACTTACTTGAGAGCAGTTTGTGATTTAATTTGGTACAAGCAAGTATACAACATTTACTTGTGTGACCGCTTTACTAGAGATTGGTCGCTCAACTGTTGAGGATTTACTGTACGCTAAAAGCGTTTTTGGGGCGTTTCACAAAAGTTGTCGCCCAATGTCATAAGTCACACGAACCTAAAACATCTTGGATTTTAGTCTGCACCTCCAAAATAACGCGAATTTTGCAGGTTCCTACCGATGGATCGTCCAACTCTTGAGTGTACCAAGACATTATGAACAGTAAGATTCTCCACACACTGAGGAAATAGTTTGTAACAGGCCATTTCCTGCATCAACTCGACAATTCTCCTGTTAATAAAGCAAGATCATTTTGCGTCGTGGTTCGAAGACAATCAAGTGGGACTGCTCAACCCTCTCAGTCATTGCGTCCTCTATCTTGAACGTTGCAGAGGAAGTGGGTTTAATTAACTACTCTGTGCGCAGTAGAACACAGCGAGCAATGAAGAAGTCCCTCACACGTGAAAGGTATCATTCGCTGTTGAGCGGAGCAGAGTAAAGAGATCTGGGCGGTTCTTAACATCAAGGTCCTGAGAACCGATAACGGCGAAGCGAGTTGAGTATGGAGCAGCGCCGGAATGCAAGGGAGATCACCGAGAAAACTCGCCGACCAGCGGTATCGTCCGGCGCGATTCCCATATGCGAAAATCTGGGAGCGACCCCACTGAGAGTCGAACCCGGTTTGCCTTGGCGGGAGGCGAGCGCTCTGGCCACTACACCACCGCGGCCCCACCATAATGCAGAAAGTACTTAGTTGGAAGCCTACCTCGAAGGTTTTAGTCTGAAATAACGACAAAAGGAGGTCTGACACCATGTTAATAAAAGGGATGGCGTCCACGGAACCAACACGAATGCATGTCCCGCGACTTTTGACCACACAGGTTTTACGATCGGAGCTGTACTCTGCGAGAGTCACTGCTCAATGAAGTAAGTTTATTTCCTGCGGGTAATGTGNGATGCGCACGAATTCGGTGCGTTGTCCTTTAGTGCAATTTTCTAAACTTAGTTAGGCTAAGTTTGCAGGAGGCGGAAGAATATCTTGGAAGTAGAACATTATCAGGGCTTCAGAAAAGTGTGAAGTAACCGTGAATGGATTATACACGTTATATTGACATTTTTTTCGAATTAAACCTTTGAAAAACTAATTTCGCGAATGAACACGTTTGGCTGTTTCCTGAGTTAATTACATATTACAGAACATTTTACACTTCTGTTAATATTTGAAGTACCCTAATGTATCGTTTAAAGTAACGTTAACTTACAATTTCTGTATAAATTATCACGATTCACTGTAAAATCTAAACAGTTAAAAAATGTCTCCAACTCAGCGAACTTGACTGCGAACTTGTTTAAAATGCTTCACTTGAATCAGTAATGTTCTACTGATAATTTCAGTTACTGGAATACAGTGAATAGACACTGATTCCTACTGATTTCCAGTGAATTGCACTGGCGTGGCAGCAAAACCTCAACGCATTCCACTGATTCCCCAGAAGACAACGTATCATTAACTGAAGATAATTATGCGGATTGAAATCATTGATTCAGATTTAAAACGTATTTATTTCACAAAAAAAAATGTGGTTTACTTGCGAAAAGAATACATACCTCAGACGAGGACCAAACAGTATTTTCAAAATTTCACGCATTCTATAAATATATAATTTTGGAGCTCTCCAAAATCTTTGAAACAGCTTTTCGTACCAGTATAAAAGTATATTTCACGAGAACATTTTCAGGCTTTTTTATACCAATTTTCACATATTTAGGCCTATTAGCGCTTACATGAACGTATGACATGTTTACACGAATTTAGTGCAAGTATTAAAAATACAATTTAAATAAGAATAGCTCCAATAATTACAAATTCATATAATACACTTACAGTAAGCCTATCGATGAGTAATAGTTACGTGAAATTTCGAAAACATAAACTAACAACAAATGCATGTACTAATTATAATGGCTACATAGCGGCTTGTATACAAAATTAAATAAACTAAAAACAATCATTAATATATTTCTCCATAAATTTCAGGTTATGTTAAGAATGGTTAAAGGGGGAGAGCTGCTTGGGGCCCTCGAGGACCCTATACCTCATTCCTTATGATGCACCACTGACTAACCTCACCCTATGGCAGGCCTATGATACATCTGAGTTGTGAATTCCTTACCTAACATTACCAAGGCGTGGTATCCGGGCATGGTGTCCTGAAATTAAATCCTAAAAACTGTATTGTTGTTTCAACCATTTTTATGGGCGGTTTCACGTTTAATTTCGTTCGTATTCGCCCTCTTATCAAAAATTAAATTAAGATATCAATTTGCCGCGTACATAAGCAATGCTAGTAAAAAATAAGCACTTACATGCACTTAAACAGATCATTAGCAAAAAATCAGTTCACAGTGTCGTGAGTCAGACTGAGTTAGACTGAGTTTGTTAGTCCTCAGTTCTCCCACCCCTGACGTTTATTGTGCATTTGTAGTGAGAGAGGTGGTAGATACAGTTTGCTCACAATTTTAGCACAGGGCAATTCTATCAATTCGCATTTTGCCATGCCATGAAGTGGTGACAGGGTTGTATGAGAGTCCATGCAGAAATCACGTGAATCCTCCGCAGGGTATCTTCTTCGTCTCCTGGTCACAGGCCAGCATCATGTGTTAGATCGAGTAAATCATCTATTGCTTCTTATTATAACACAAATCTTATGTTAGTTCACTTGACAGGAAACCATCAACGGATTACCAGGAAGCCATGGAAGAAACCACAAAATAACTACTCAGGAAGTTCTTCATTACAGCTGATCCAGGCTTGACTCAAGTCTTATGCAGAATAGGGCTAACTCAGGTAGCATGTGTAAGTTGACTTCACCACTACGTTGATCTTGGCATAGGCTGGCTTGGGTGTTATACTTTAATCACTTTGTGTAACGAATTAACCAATTAGCATAAATCGCAGGTGACAGCCGCTTCTGCCCCTGTGTCCGCCGTAACGAACAAGTTTCACGGGACATATACATGTGAGCAGAAGTCAACATACAATCATTCGCTACAAGTGAACTCGCCCAATAGGACGCTATACAAGCGAAAGAGTGGACGCTTGCTTGTTGTTTGCTGCCTAGAGTTACTGCAGATAGTTGAGTGCTCTCGAAATGGAAATTATTGAAGTGTCATTCTCCCAGAGATGTTTTTCAGCAGTGAAACATGCATCGGTCCACTGTTAGCGATGCCACCTTCACTTGGAAATGTTACGAAATGATCGGCTCCAGGATCGTTCTGATATTCCTAAGAAACTAAAAAATCGGGATAGGAGAATTTTGCGTTCGAAATGACCATGATTGAAGTGGCCCGTAAATTCTGCTATTCTCCAGTGAGATTTCCCAATGGTTAAATGCGCTTAGGTCCACTGTTGGCAACGTCATTGTCAAGGAGAAACGCCAAGGAAGAGTCAGCCAATATGGATCGCTCTGGTATGCCCCAGTAACTAACCATTTAGGATTGGCAGACTCTGAAGTGTGTTGTGTGAACCGATTGTTAGACAGTCAGTCATGCCAATGTTTGCTGAGGTCTTTCGTAGCACGTCAGGTACAGAGGTCAGTGATAAGACTCTCCACTGGAAGGTGATAGGAACTGGTTTTAGTGGTCATGCCACTGCCATGAAGTCAATGATCACACACACCAACTTCCATTGTCAGTTGGAGTGGTGCAAAAAACACCATCATTGGACTTTGCAGAAGTGGAATTAGATATCATGGAGTGGTAAGTCATTGTAAAAGATCTGGTAATCGGCATAATATGTGAACTTGGCAGATGCCTTGTTCCATTACTGAAATTTGGATCATTAGTATTAACCGATGGATGAAGGGCTACAAAATTCGCGTTATTCTTTGGTAAGATGCTAGTTTTACTGTTTTATGCTTACTTGGAGCAGTTTGCGATTTAATTGAGTACAAGCAACTATACAACATTTACATGCGTGACCTCTTTAACATCTTTACTAGAGATTGGTCGCTCAACTGTTGAGGCTTTACTGTACGCTAAAAGCGTCTTTGGGGCGTTTCACAAAAGTTGTCGTCCAATGTCATAAGTCACACGAACCTAAAACATCTTGGCGTTTATAGTCTCCACCTCCAAAATAACGAGAAATTTTGTAGGTCCCTACCGATGGATCGTCCAACTCTTGCATGTACCAAGACATTATGAACAGTAACATTCTCCACACACTGTGGAAACAGTTTGTAACAGGTCATTTCCTGTATCAACTCGACAATTATCCTGTTAATAAAGCAAGATCATTTTGCGTCGTGGTTCGAAGACAATCAAGTGGGACTGCTCAACCCTCTCAGTCATTATGTCCTCTATCTGGAACGTTGCAGAGGAAGCGGGTTTAATGAACTACTCTGTGCGCAGAAGAACACAGCGAGCAATGAAGAAGTCCCTCACACATGAAAGGTATCATTCGCTATTGAGCGGAGCAGAGTAAAGAGATCTGGGCGGTTCTTAACATCAAGGTCCTGAGAACCGATAAGGGTGAAGCGAGTTGAATATGGAGCAGCGCCGGAATGCAAGGGAGATCACCGAGAAAACTCGCCGACCAGCGGTATCGTCCGGCGCGATTCCCATATGCGAAAATCTGGGAACGACCCCGCTGGGAGTCGAACCCGGTTTGCCTTGGCGGGAAGCGAGCGCTCTGGCCGCTACACCACCGCGGCCCCACCATAATGCAGGAAGTACTTAGTTGGGAGCCTACCTCTGAGGTTTTACTCTGAAATAACGACAAAAGTAGGTCCGACACCATGCTAATTAAAGGGATGGCATCCATGGAACCAACACGAGTGCATGTCCCGCGACTTTTGACCTCATAGGTTTTACGATCGGAGCTGTACTCTGCGAGAGTCACTGCTCAATGAAGTACGTTTATTTCCTGCGGGTAATGTGACTTGTGGACTTTTCCACTCTTTGGTTTGCAAATGCCTCGTCTCACCTCCCTCGTACGTATACCAAGCACGTGTTTCGCAGGTGTTTCACTAGTGAGAATGTAGCGCTTGTTTATTCAGATTAAGCACCGCGTGGACTAGAGTACGAATTGTTTTAATTTGAAACCATGAATCAATGGAACGAAATTTTAAAACGGTAATAATGTCTTGGTGTGAGGCGATTAGCATACTGATCTCCCGCCTCGGCGGTTTGACCTCGATCACTCGTCCTGATTCTTCGCATGAGGGAAATGTTGCCAATATGTGGTGAGGTTTTCCTGTGTGCTTCCGTATCGTCCACAGCTGCATCTCGTTATTTCCTCTCCCACATATATATTTTTCACTTCCTTCACTCATCACGCCGGGAGGGAACCATACGCGCCTCTGTGCACAGGATGACAACTTCGTTTGATCATTCACTTTAAAGGCGGTGCAAACATGCCAAAGGTTATAAAAATATGCTCTAGCGTAAGTCGGGCTATGCTATGAAGATACATTTATTTGCCGCTGAAAACTGAATTCACATGGACGTAGATTCATCGTTCCGTTAATGCGTGTCATGCTATTACAAGAAATACGTACATCAACACTAATTATTATGAATGAAAATAATAGTTTTTTTATAGCAACTGAAGTGAAACATATAGCTTGCATAACCTGTTACATATTAAAATATGTTTTATTGGGAGATAATGAATTCGGCACTCCATGAACTGACAGCCAGCCAGTAGTAATATTGATTAAGTGGAATAAGCGTGCCAAATGCGGTGCGATACAATACGACTGTGGTAATTGGGAAAGCAGAGGCCAACAGAAATGACGTTCGTATAATGGTNCCTGTGCACAGGATGACAACTTCGTTTGATCGTTCACTGTAAAGGCGGTGCAAACATGCTAGGGTTAGAAAACTATGCTCTAGCTTATGTCGGGCTATGCTATGAAGACACATTTATTTTCCGCTGAAAACTAAATTCGCATGGACGTAGTTTCATCGCTCCGTTGATGATTGTCATGCTCTTAAAAAACTATGTAGTACATCAACACTAATTATTATGAATGAAAATAATCGTTTTTTATAGCAACTGAAGTGAAACATATAGCTTGAATAACCTGTTACATATTAAAATATGTTTTATTGGAAGTTAGTGAATTCGGCACTCGATGAACTGACAGCCAGCCAGTAGTAAAATTGATTCAGTGGAATAACCGTGTCAAATGCGGTGCGATACAATACGACTGTGGTAATTGGGAAAGCAGAGGCCAACAGAAATGACGTTCGTATAATGGTGGATATAAGTGTCAATATTCTACCATGTTTTGGATGGCAGTAAATGTGTACAGAGTGTAAAGTGTTAATCCCTCTGGTGCAAACAGATAACTTCTGTGCTGGTAAAGGTGGCTCACGGTAAAGTTACTACTTTTGAAATCAACTTTTGAAAAATGTCACTGCCCCTACCTGCGTATATATTTAATTGGAAGCAACAGAGGGAAAGTAGTTTCATGTTTCAACGTTCAAATACAAGTAATAGGTAAATAGTTGTAAATAATAATATTATTTATTTATTTTCTACTTGTTTAATGCCTTTGAGTATAAGAAACCGCAATATTTTTTAATATAGACTGTTCACGGTTACTTCCAACTTTTTGAAGCCCTGGTAAAGTTATACTTCCAAGACAGTCCTCCGCCTCATGCAAACAAATCTTAGCCAAGTATATAAAATTACGCCAAAGGTACAGTGCACTGCATTCGTGCGCACTCAATGTAATATTATTTTACATAAGAATTATTTCTTACTAGGCGTTACCAACACACCTACTTGCTTACCATTTTTGTTCGTATTATTTGTATATAAAATATTCGGAGACGGAATATAAGTAAAAGTTCAACTTAATTAACAATAATGTACACTAATATTAACTAACGTATAAAAGTCATGTGAAACGAGACGTATTTAGTAAAGAACCAAGCACGTCCGCTTGGGTGATTTTTCAAAGGTTTTATTTTAAAAAGTGTGAAGAAACCGCGAATACACTTATATTTACTTTTTAAATTACTTTACAGATTCCTTTGACCGACGCAGGAATAAAGAGATCAGAACATTGGCAGTGTTAATTCTACATATGGCGGAAGAACACACAATGAGTATATAAGTAGATGTTAAGCAGGGCTTTCACAAGAGGTCGTTCTCCGCTCACGAGGTGCCCCTTACAGCACTAAGAGCGGCGATCCTGAAGACGGCCTTCAAGTGTCAAGCTCCGACCGAAAGTTAACATCCCGTCGTCCACGTGCAGGACCCTC
>NQII01000562.1:743085-757276 GCA_002778355.1 Clitarchus hookeri | reverse complement strand
GGGAGGGAGGTCGCAGCGCTATCACGGCTTCCGATGAAGAACGATCACAACCCCTCGTTAATGGCGACCAGGACGGCAGGCCTTCACGATTTCACCCACCATCGAGACCGTGGTGAATGCCCCAGGAGGGTGGGTCCGGCGGCGGGATGCCCAGCCATCGTCGTTCCACCCCCAACCACCATCCTTTTAACCGGAAGGCAGCACAAAACGCTGAATGAAAAGGATGGCCCATCATCAACCCCCCAAACCCTTCACCTTCCCTCCCCCTTTCCAACATTGGTGTATGGTCCTGGTAGAGCTTTGCAGGTTGCCCGCGCTAGTCGGTTACCCCTGAAACTCCTCCCCCCCCTCGCACAATGTCCCCCTCAAAGATGTAATCTGGCGACTGCGAAAGCTGCGCCGCACGTTCTGCAAAGCACCCAGTGACGTCCGTTACGACCGGTCTTTCAGTAGATCGTCACGAAGCCTCAGCTCGCCGATGACACTGCAGTCCACGCCGCGTCGTTTATGCCGCGGTCTCTCCACGTTTACCAACACACAAAACATAATGACCACCTTTAAACAAAATTTCCCTTCTTTAATTTTTTTTTTGCAGAGATTCATATAGCCTTGACAAGAAAAAAAGGCCGAAAAAGTTTTACGTGGAAATAACACGGGATCAGGAAATCTCTTTTCTTTTTAACTGTTATATTTTTGTGGCTTCTAATTATCAAAACAATGAGCTCTTTGTCTGGAAAGGAGAAAAACGTTGTCCTATTTAACAGGCAATAATATAATAGGGTCGTATATTTTGTAAAAAAAACAAAATGTATAAAACTCTTCTTTTAGAGCATTAACTGGGAGAGCGAGGGGAATAATTCCACGTGTACGCAAATTACTTCCGAAGAATGGTATTTTTTTTTTCAGGAAGAATTTTTGGTTAACAGAGTGAAACAAGCCTGGTTAACCCCTTATCTTACGCATCAATTTTCAGCTTCAGGTGTTGCAGAACAGGAGAATTTTCGGTTTCAGAAGTACTTACGAATTCCTTGTAATAACCTACGCGATGGAACATACGAAAACAATTTATATTGGTTCATGGCACCGGCATGGACCAATAATAATACCTCAGCGTGCTAGCAGCAGCCAGTAGCATTAACCAGGAATATGGAGCTGTTTGTATTGGTCCTGGCTTCTGATCTTATGCAGCACCGACCATAATTTCACCTGTTTTGCAACACGTCATTCGGGAACGAGAATACTCGGGATAATACGTAAAGTGGTTAATTATAAACATGACTTTATATAAGTGAACGTCTAACTATAACGTCTAGTGAATATAGGAGGAATGTGAAAAGGAAATATCGGAATAAGAACATACGTAGAACGTAGTTTGCCAATAAATCAACAAAGTTATTCTTTCGCTATGTGATTCGCGGAAGAGCCAATTCCAGTGAAAAAAGCACGAGTCGCAAGGATCTTTCAAGTAAATGCACTCCTCTAAAATGCACACTATGCGAATAATATTATTATTTTTTTGGCTCCTGTGTTAGAAAGATAAAGTAGACCGAACAAGGAAAACTGAAGTAAGTCATTTAATTTTAAAACATGCTAGGTAAAATATAGTTTTAAAAATTCCAAGTGAAGAAGATGCAAACATTTCGTTACGTTCAGCTGTTTTAAAAAATGCGACAAATTTCACTTTTTTTGATTACGTAGATGACTTCAAGTTCATTGAGGTTGGTTTTAGGTATCTACATTACATAAAAAAATCCTTTCCCTGAGATTTTGGGACGTACTTTGCAGATTTGCGGACTACGTCTATAGTTTCCTTTTTATTTCTCTGGATGCGTTACACACACACACACACACACACACACACACATATATAATAAAGTTGAGACCACAACAGGCTGACAACTGCGCAACACAAAAGTGAGTGAGTGAAGAGATTTGGACGGCTCTTAACGTTGAGGTCTTGAGAGCCGATGAGGGCGAAGTGAGGTGAGTAAGGGTCGGCGCCGGAATGGAGGCATCATCCGGCACGATTCACACTTGCGAAAATCCGGAGTGAACCAACGGGATTGAACCCGGTTCGCCTTGGTGTGAGGCGAGCAGTCCAAAACACATTTAGTCAAAGTTACGTAGCCCAATTACAGCCGAAGGAAGGAAAGTCATAAGANGGAGGCGAGCAGTCCAAAACACATTTAGTCAAAGTTACGTAGCCCAATTACAGCCGAAGGAAGGAAAGTCATAAGATAGAAAACACGATGATAAGCTAAAGGAAATACTTATGTCCCTGCATCACCCGGAAAGGTCATAGTCGCGGGGGTG
The DNA here is from genome assembly GCA_002778355.1 of Clitarchus hookeri. Lineage (NCBI taxonomy): Eukaryota > Metazoa > Arthropoda > Insecta > Phasmatodea > Phasmatidae > Clitarchus > Clitarchus hookeri. Next base: position 754,963 of record NQII01000562.1, on the reverse strand, counting down.
AAAATAAATATATTGCGTGTCTGGTTTTTAGCTGGCCACGACAAAGAAAAAATCTAAAACACAAAAGTAAAATTATGCTTGCTTTTCAGCGTCGCCGAATCTTTAACTCGTTGATGTTGGACGGTGGGTATTCTTGGGGTGCTCCCAATTCCCTTCCCCCCCATCCCCTTCCGCTTGTTTCGTTACGTTGTTGCTTCATTTCTATTTCACTTTACACCACCCATCCGCGCTGAAGACCTCAGATGTTAAGCTCCGCCCGAATTTCTCTCTATTCAAATATATTCCACACAAACACATATACGTACACAGTTCTCTTGTAGCATGTTCGCTGTATATTCAAAACATTTTGAAAGACACATTTGAAAAATTTCCGTATGGATGACGTCTGGTTGTTCCTAAATATATCATGTGTCACAAGCGTTTTATACTTCTGTTAACAAAATGATGGTGGTTGAATAATTTAGATAGTCGGGCGCAAGGAAACAGGGGATAGGAGCCAGGCGCCGGCCGCCATGTTGTGACGTCACGCAACCGCCATTTTGGATCTGGCTGACTTTGACCTTAACACATGACCTTGACCCTGTGTCTGTGACCTTGAATAACCTTAAAATAAAAAATTAAAAAAAAAGCAAAAACATTTAAAAATTCTCAAAAACTTATCAGAAATTAAAAAAAAAAAAAAAAAAAAAAAAAATGAAAATTATTTTTAATTAAAAGTATTTAAAGATGTACATGTAGTAGGTTTGGGGTTCGACGACAGGTGGATCTACTAAGCTCCCGAAATGAATGGCCCTCATCAGGTTGACCGGTGTCAATCTCGTCAGTCATTTTATATGTTGGTGACCTTAACCTTTGACCTTGACCCCGGTGACCTTAAAGCCAAAAACTCAAAAAATCCCCACAAAAATATAAAAACTTAAATATTTTTTAGCAATTCCAAAATTGATTTAAAATGCATTAAAAAAGTTTATTAAAATTATTTTAAGAAATTATTAAAAAGCGTACATTTCCATTCGTTCCACCACGACCGACCCTCGTCAATTTTTATTATTGGTTATTAAATAGTTCAATTACTCGTATTCACTCGACTCCTTCCACGCCATGCCATACATCCTGTCCATTTATTTTTAGCATCACCCACTATAGCGAACAGGTAACATGTTTCAACCATCAGATATGTATTACNTATCCTGTCCATTTATTTTTAGCATCACCCACTATAGCGAACAGGTAACATGTTTCAACCATCAGATATGTATTACTATCGACAAGAGTGCTATCGAACTGCACCGAATGGTGACATTGACCATTCCTGCAAAGCACGTAAATTGTTATGTTTCATTTTTAAAATTTATTCTTAAATGCAAGTATTTTTATTAAAAAATAATTTGTATAATGCGGGAGGGGGGAGGGGGGTGTTTTATAAAATAAATAAAAGACAACATATTTTTTACACAAAATTTATCCAGTGAAGCACGACAGAAAAAGACACATATAAAAACGTATATTAATTGCAATCTTCTGTGTTTATCGTTCAATGTCCGCATCATCGACCCAGGAATTGTAGTGGGTTGGGAAACTCCATCACTTGACATACGACCGTCCATTACGTCGTTTTAACACATTCTCAACCAAACACACATCTGGAAATATTATAAGCAGGATCTCATCGGCATAGAAACCTCCATGGATGGGAGGAACATTATTCAGATCCTCGAGAAAGTAGGTCCTCAGAGCATAGTTGCATATACGTCGAACACAAAAGAGTTCGGGGNAACATTATTCAGATCCTCGAGAAAGTAGGTCCTCAGAGCATAGTTGCATATACGTCGAACACAAAAGAGTTCGGGGGCTTCAATTCGCTGTAAATCCTTTCTCTAAGTTGCCTTTCTGTTTGGAGATGCTTACCAGGTCTCCAACCTTNGGGGGCTTCAATTCGCTGTAAATCCTTTCTCTAAGTTGCCTTTCTGTTTGGAGATGCTTACCAGGTCTCCAACCTTGGCTTAAGGCTTGCGTGGGTCATTCCTTTTAACGTCATTGTGCAATGTTCGAAGCGGTGAGTCGTCTTTCACATCTTCGGGCTTCATGCGTGTGGTAAAGTGAACGGTAGAATTGTACTCGCGTACGAATTTTGGGAGTATATCCAATGACTTGTAGTTGCCATTCGCAGCGAATTGCCTCCATATCTTGCCCTTCAGATTCCTGTTGAAACTCTNAAAGTGAACGGTAGAATTGTACTCGCGTACGAATTTTGGGAGTATATCCAATGACTTGTAGTTGCCATTCGCAGCGAATTGCCTCCATATCTTGCCCTTCAGATTCCTGTTGAAACTCTCGACGATAGAAGCGTTGAGATTGCTGTACGTGGAATAAAGATTTATGGTATATTTCTTCATCAGGGCCTTGAACTGTGTCGGTTTATAGATTAGGTGGGATACGTCCTTCATGCAACACATCAGCCGTGGCCTCAGCGACATCACGAACATCCTGTCTACTATCCCCTATTCGCTTGCGCCCGACTTCTCTAAATCATCCTATTTGTGGTATTTATGGTTAAAGCAAATTCTACTTGTATTTTATTTATAAATTACCATTTTTAATTTATAATTAATGTTTTTACAAGACGACGGAAGGTCGTATCCGAGTTCGTAAGTAATCGAACTCTTAATAAAAATAAAATAACTCAATTTTTTTTTAAATTTTTCACACAGCTATTATTAACAACACTAAACTTTCTACCTCAACTATTTCTCTTCCTGTTCTCGGTGAGCGCAATATTTAATGTCTATCCCAACTCTAATTAAAGTCCGTTTCAAAGTTTCTATATTGAATATAGTACCTTAATTCACACTCATTAACGCATGTTCAGTCTGTCTGCTGCCATAATTTGAAATGTCTTACACTCACGCATCAAGGTCAATAGTCCCGCCTGCCAGTCGCACTCTTCACTGCACCGATGCTCGCAGTCCACAGACTTCACTCTAGTTGGTCACTTTCGTCGCTTTGCTGGCACGCCGCGCCGCGCCGTTGTCTTGTAGCCTAAGGTAGTGCACTCCTCCAAACTCTCGACACTCAATAAATGCCAGCTCGGAAGCTTAAATAATCTTTGTGGCACACTGAGAGAGGCAATACCGATGAATCAGAAAATTCTTTCAGATAAACGCAGAAATCCACCNCCTAAGGTAGTGCACTCCTCCAAACTCTCGACACTCAATAAATGCCAGCTCGGAAGCTTAAATAATCTTTGTGGCACGCTGAGAGAGGCAATACTGATGAATCAGAAAATTCTTTCAGATAAACGCAGAAATCCAATAAAGTTCAGGAGCGCGAGATACGTACGCGGCCAGCCCTTACATAACCTTCTCGCGAGCAGGGTTCGGCGAGGGAATGCGACGCAGCGTAGCAATATGAATAAGATCAGAGGGACAATAGTTGTGTTGGTAACGCTAGGTAACAAATAGTTCTCATGCAAAACGTTATTAAGCTCAGCGCGATTGAGTGCAGTGTGTTTCCCTTCGTTGTAATCACCCGATGCGGAGGAATGTCCTGAAAGTAGAACTTCAGCAGTGCTTCAGAAAATGGACTATAGCTAGGGGCAGTGATATTTCGCGAAAAGATTTCGAGACAAGATACAGTCCGAAGCACTGTAGGGTCGTCCAGCTTCTTTGATTGGCTAAAAAATGGTCTGGCCAGTGTTAACCGTTTACGCACGAATCACGAAGGTTCAGTGTCAGAGTTACTTAGTCCTGAGTGGCTTGGTCAAAGACGGACACGGCACCAGCAGCCAATGGAGGTATAACAACAGCTGAGGTGTGTACATATTATTGAAGTCTACTGTGTGCTCCGATTTTCACGCGAAAAGTCACTGGCCCTAACTATAGCATATAGAAGATGTCCAGCTCGTAAAGTATCCCCGGTTAGGCCTCCCTCGCGGTCGTCTCAAATATTTTCGCCCGGGAGTCACAATAGGTAAGCGCGTAGATCAAAATTGCACGGCAGTTTCTTCGACACGAGCACACAGGTATTTTCTGATTGGCTTCACAAAGTTAAGAAAACAGTTCCCCTTCGTATCGTTGGCTGTTCCGTCACTACTGCAGAAATATTCCGTCATGGCTGGGGCTGCCGATTGGCGAGTTGGTCACCGGACGCTAACTGACGAACGGTGCTCCGCCATGTTGCCGGCCAGTGACGCTGTCTTGCTGCGATGTGCGGCTGGAGTTCGCAAAATAAGTGGCTGTTCAACCTCTGTATTCCCAACTACTCTGCGCCTCTAGTGTGAATCGAGCAGAAACGGAGTGTAATTTTTTTTCTGGCCTTGTAAACAAGACGCACGCAGATCCAAGTTTCTTCAAGTGGCTACTTTTTAGCCAGGACCTTACAAGTAAACTAAAAATATTTACGTCAGCACAGAAGGGAGAAGGTATGCACGCCGGCAGAACTGATGTTCCTATGATAAGCGACGTACTTCTGGATAGACTTGAATGTGTCTTGAATGTGTGCAGACCTCAAAACGATAAAACATCGCATCAGTTTCCCCACATTTTTGTCAACTGTGTTTTAATTCATAGTTTAAGCTCAAAAATGTAGTTACGGGTATTTTTTTTTTAAAGTACGTTTTGAAGCTTTTTAATTAAATGTAAACCTAGCCCAGATAGGAATACCCATTTGTAGGGCCAGTGACGTTTCGCGTGTAAAATCGGAGCACACAGTAGACTTCAATACTATGTACATACCTCAGCTATTGTTACACCTCCATTGGTTGTTGGTGCCGTGTCCGTCTTTGACCAAGCCACTCAGGACTAAGTAACTCCGACACTGAACCTTCGTGATTCGTGCGCAAACGGTTAACACGGGCCAGAACGTTTTTTTTAGCCAATCAAAGAAGCTGGACGACCCTACAGTGCTTTGGTCTGTATCTTGTCTCGAAAGCTTTCCGCGAGATATCACTGCGCCTACCTAACTGCTTTAAGAGATTCTCGTACCAGCTATATCTCCGTGCTATCTGCTAAAACCCGGTGTCGGTGGGCGCAGCTCTGAGCAACAAATATCAGTCTCCCTCGCCGCACTTAACCGTAAAAACGTTTAAGAACATCACAGAGTCTTACTTCATCTCGAAAGTCGCGCGCATTTATTTCCGGTTTAAGCGCCGGTCGTGGGCGCTATCTCCACGTCCCTAGGCAAGTGCGTCATGGTATTTTTTTTCCCCCTTGCCGCCACCTGCGAAGAGGAGCTGGCCGTTTCGCGGAGCGCAATGAGGTTTTACGAGTTGGCACTCGTAGAGCATCCCTCGGTGCCGTTGCTGCCAACATTCCGACCCTCCGGAGCGAGGGAGAAGGGCAGCTACAATGTTGGTTCGCACTGCAGCGAACGTATTTTTTCTTGAGATGAGAGCGCACATCGTCCGTCGCGCTTATCTCAGCTGTGACTCTTGAACTGCAGCGAGAGTTCAAAACGTAAAATGTTTTCCAGGGTGGACTCTCCCCCTCCCCCCATAACACACTCCCAAGAGACCCATGCATGTGTTACCGTACGTGCGTTTCATCTGTTGGTTGGTATAGTCTGTTCGTCGTTTCTTCACTCTTTCAGAATTGACACCTTTTGAAAAATCACCCCATGCATAATGTGCTTAGTTGTTTCCCAAATACGTCATGTATAGAGATAATGGAAAATTGCGAAAGAAAATTTGAGCCAAGATAATTTTGATAACACTCTAGCTAGTTTAAACTTTCATGATGGGATGAACAAGGTTTTGACTCGGCTAAGTTGTTTGTAGACCAATCAACCAATCACGAACGTTCTGCCTAATCGTCTCAGAATCCTCCTTGGCTCATGACACACAATAAGTAGGGCCAGTGACTTTTCACGTAAAAATCGGAGCACACAGTAGACTTCAATACTATATACACACCTCAGCTGTTGTTATACCTCCATTGGCTGCTGGTGCCGTGTCCGTCTTTGACCAAGCCACTCAGGACTAAGCAACTCCGACACTGAACCTTTGTGTTCCGTTGGCAAACTGTTAACACGGGCCAGAACATTTTTTTAGCCAATCAAAGAGGCTGAACGAACCTACAGTGCTTTGAACTGTATCTTGTCTCGAAATCTTTTCGTGAAATATCACTGCCCCTACCTATAGGCAATTCACGGTTACACCTTAAATTTTTTTTTTTACAAAGTTTAGTAATCATACTTTATAACCAGACATTAAACACGAGTAAGTAAAGAGATATGGGGAGCTCTCAACATCGAGGTCTTGAGAGCTGANACTCCGACACTGAACCTTTGTGTTCCGTTGGCAAACTGTTAACACGGGCCAGAACATTTTTTTAGCCAATCAAAGAAGCTGAACGAACCTACAGTGCTTTGGACTGTATCTTGTCTCGAAATCTTTTCGTGAAATATCACTGCCCCTACCTATAGGTAATTCACGGTTACACCTTAAATTTTTTTTTTACAAAGTTTAGTAATCATTCTTTATAACCAGACATTAAACACGAGTAAGTAAAGAGATATGGGGAGCTCTCAACATCGAGGTCTTGAGAGCTGATGAGGTTGGAGCGTGGTGAGTATGGAGCAGCGCCGGAATGCAAGGGCGGAGAAAACGGGAGATCCCCGAGAAAACCCGCCGACCAGCGGCATCATCCAGCGCGATTCCCACATGCAAAGATCTGGGGGCGACCCCGCCGGGAATCGAACCCGGTTCGCCTGGGTGGGAGGTGAGTGGTCTAACCACTCCACCACCGCGGCCCCCATAAAAGAGCAAAGCTTTACATGACGTAGAGGACTACTTAACATATTTTTTTTTAAGTCCGTACGGTTTCAGATATATCGACATTTTCCTATGTGGGGCCGAAATTATTAAATAATTAGGGAACCTTTAATTACCGTTACAGATGTGAAACGAATCCCACGAGGAAAATACGTCAGATTTCAAAATAATTGTTAAGATGTCCCCTGTGCCTTGACGAGCTTGGTTTTTGAATATTGGATATGGAGTGTAATTTATGGAGGAATTTACGTACAGAGANCTTGACGAGCTTGGTTTTTGAATATTGGATATGGAGTGTAATTTATGGAGGAATTTACGTACAGAGATACATCCCTCTTAAAAGGACTACGTATTGAAACATTTTCTTTGAAATCGTTGTTTACACGAATACGCGTATCTGAGTTATTGCCAGAAAAGGCGTGTCTATTTGATTACTTATCACAAACGTTCTTACGTATATGGAATGCAATCTACATGTGTCGTGCAACTATGCCTCGGTAGAGTGGGGACAAAGCGCCTGTCCGCCAACAGGAAGCGCGTTTCAGTAACCGCCATGCGCGTGGGTGTTCCGTTGTCCATTACTCTAAGCCAGCACTAAGCTGTATCACAGTAAGCCCACCCGAGATAAAAATTCGGACGTGAATAGGTCCCCAAGTAAGAGGATTATCGATCACGGAAAGCAGGAAGCCAGAACTACCACGAAACAAATTGTTGGAAAAATCACCCTACAAATATTACCAGCCGGTGTATAGAAAAGCAGATCCTGGCGCACCTCACCCGGGCCAGCATTTCTCTGGATAAGTCCCGACTAATCACTGTTATCCACCGCAGAGAAAAGAAGAAATGAAAAATAACATTATTACGTTTTTATGATTTTTATATTTTTTAAAACCAAAATATTAAATACTTCAAAAATACTTCATTTATTATTATTTTAAGCTGCTTTAGTTTGTTTAAAATTAATAGAATTTTAATTTCTAAGCTTTTTGTCCGTTTCTTCTATAATCCTTATATATCTGTCAGGTCGGATTAATTTATATTATCCATTTAAAATACAAAACTTTTTTTTTGTCGTTTCACGTGAAATATCTAGGTGTAGTTGCATGGATATTTTATTCAATTTTTTATTTTCATTCAATATTCCGAACAACTCAGCGGTAAAAAATTTTNGTGTAGTTGCATGGATATTTTATTCAATTTTTTATTTTCATTCAATATTCCGAACAACTCAGCGGTAAAAAATTTTTAAAATATTTTCATCGACAGCCATGCAAAATTAAAGCTTATTTTTCTACATTGTAATATACAAAAAATGTGGAGTTTCAAGGGTTTTGATAAAAAAATATCACTATATTGTTTATGTTAAAAACAGAATTTTCTGTTTCTTACCTGGTTGAATGAAAACATTCAAAGCTTTCACACGAGATGCATTCACGTCAATAGGAGTTATAGCTGCTAGGAAATAAAATGACTTAAAATATTGCCAAAATAAGTGTGAAAAATCAATTACAAAGGCATGCTGAAGGGGAGGATCTTAAGACAGATTCGTTAAAAAAAACCTTTATTTTGGCTCTAAATACTTGAAAAAAAAATTGCCAAGGGCACTGTTTTTTCGCGTAAGAATTCTACGACTAGTTGTATTCCAAAACACTTAGGCTCAGGTCCATTTTGGTGATTGGATAATTTTAACCGTTACACGTCCCAGCCGTGTGCCCGCCAGATTTAAATCCTATATTTTTTAATGTTACATCTTTGCATACAAAATAAAGCAGAAAGGGGTTGCAACCCAGNGTGTAGTTGCATGGATATTTTATTCAATTTTTTATTTTCATTCAATATTCCGAACAACTCAGCGGTAAAAAATTTTAAAAATATTTTCATCGACAGCCATGCAAGATTAAAGCTTATTTTTCTACATTGTAATATACAAAAAATGTGGAGTTTCAAGGGTTTTGATAAAAAAATATCACTATATTGTTTATGTTAAAAACAGAATTTTCTGTTTCTTACCTGGTTGAATGAAAACATTCAAAGCTTTCACACGAGATGCATTCACGTCAATAGGAGTTATAGCTGCTAGGAAATAAAATGACTTAAAATATTGCCAAAATAAGTGTGAAAAATCAATTACAAAGGCATGCTGAAGGGGAGGATCTTGAGACAGATTCGTTAAAAAAAAACCTTTATTTTGGCTCTAAATACTTGAAAAAAAAATAGCCAAGGGCACTGTTTTTTCGCGTAAGAATTCTACGACTAGTTGTATTCCAAAACACTTAGGCTCAGGTCCATTTTGGTGATTGGATAATTTTAACCGTTACACGTCCCAGCCGTGTGCCCGCCAGATTTAAATCCTATATTTTTTAATGTTACATCTTTGCATACAAAATAAAGCAGAAAGGGGTTGCAACCCAGTCTTTAATTCTCCGTTGCCGTCAACCCCTATTAGCTATAGTGTTTTGGAATACAACTAGCCGTGGAATTCTTACGCGAAAAAAACAGTGCCCTTGGCAATTTTTTTTTCAAGTATTTAGAGCCAAAATAAAGGGTTTTTTTTTAACGAAAATCTAAATAATTATAAGTGACTTCAATGTAACGTACGTTTATCTCATGTCAATAACTAAAATGTTATCATTTTGTTAAGACCCAAGCAATCCGTTTAATTAATACAGTTGTAGCTAGTTTATATTGTTCTAATATATAATGTAGCATTCTAGACAGACTAATCATTAATCAGGGGATACTGTGTTATGGAATAATGCTGTGTGTCAAAGGCTAATTCACAGCATTATTCCAATATAATCATTATATATCTTCACAGAAACCATGCTTAGATACCGGAAAAATTCGCGAGTTCAATGACCTGCAGGCTATACTCCTTTGCCGTGTGTAAAATCATGCAAATATCACTGTTTATTGGTTGCTTGTTGTATTAATGGAAGACGGTGATTCGGTGTGCATTTTATTGTGTGTTTGTTATTGGCTCAGAGTTTTCCAGGAGGTGTAAACTAACGGGTGGGCCAATAGTATAAGCAATACAAACGTACGAGGTTTTGAATTCTAGCTTGTCCCGAAATGAAACCGCGAATTTTTCAGGTCTCTAACAATGCTTAGAGCAATTCAAAAATGTGCAATATTGCAGTTAAAACACTCCGAATGCACAACGAATACAAATACGTTATTACATAATAACTTGCATTCGTTCTCTGGAATGAGCGGTTATTTTTCCATTTCCTGTAGAACGTGCCATACAGCGTTATTCGAGCGCGCGCTTCAGTTAGCCACCGGCAAGATTCTTTGTTGTTCGCATGCGTATGTGATCTATGTTGACCTTGTAAGCAAACGTGCAATGAATATTTTAATTGTTCAGAAGAGTCTTAGAGTTACAATAACTTTTAAGTTGTAGCCTTATTAAATTTAATACAGTGCAGTTATATGTATAATTAAATAAGTTAGATTATACACATATGTAGTGGGCATGTATTAAAATAGTTATGTGTAAATATATATGTGTGTGTGTGTGTTTGTATATACACATACAATCACCTAATTGAGATTATAAATAAAACTGAATATTATTTACAAACAAATAAGGATTTCATACATTTGGAATCAGATCAACTTACCATTAGTTAAAATATTGGAAATAATATGGTTTAGAATTTGTAGAAACAAGTATTATGTGGTTGAAAAAAAACATTTTTTTAATTGCTTGTTACATGTCTTGATGAAAAGTCGCATATGTGTTCCCACAATTTAGTTTTGCTGGGGTAATTGTAAAACCGGAGGAAAAAAAATGCACAGATGATATGTTTGGACTACAAATTCTTAGCAATCTCGGAGAATTTCGAGCAGAAACATTTTATTCCTAAAACATTGTTTTATTCCTCAGCGCGGCAGGGAAAGAAGGCGGAGCACCATAGATAACTGTATCAGACCTGGTATCGCACCTCAAACCCAAAAGCATGTGGGGGCGTTGGTACCGGAACCGACCGCTCGGCGCGCCGCCGTCGATATAGCTGGAGGCCACCCGGTCTGGCGGTGGGGATATTTGATTGGTGCTCGTGCGGCAGGGATACCTCAAAGGCCGCTAACGACCTAGGAGCAGCTTGTTGGGATTGCCTCACGTCCGCTGCGGTCGCGCGTGATCTACGAGACTGTCTGGCGTGCAGCCCTGGTAAACCTCGAATTGTCGGTGTAGTCCAATCACGGTTACTTCCAACTTTTCTGAAACCTTGCTCAGCTTCTACTAACTTCCACCGCCTCATACACACAAAGCTTAACCGAGTCTAGAAAATCACACCAAAAGGATAATGCACCGCATTCATGTGCACACAGTGTAATTACATTTACCACAAGATTTTTACCACATATTACATTGCATTCCAGCGCCGCTCCATTCTAGGGTCTCATTTCTGTCATGCCCGGGGATGACGGTCACCTACGGGTCCCAGCTGGAAAGACCGTCAATAGGTGGGTATCGCCTTGCCCTGGGTGCACTCCCCACACGCCATTTTTTTTTTACCACATATTACCAACACACATATTTTCTCACTGTTTTATTCATAACAGTTATAAATAAAATATTAGATATAATTTATATGTAAAATATAAATAAAATCTAAATTTAATAATGCATGCTTTTGTTTTATGTCGATATAAGCATAAACCGCTTGCGAGCCGTGGAATATTTAGCAAACAACCAAACACGTCATACAAGGGGTGATTTTTCAAAAGGTTTGATTCAAAAAGTGCGAAGAAACTGTCGATAGACTATACACAGGGTCTTCGTGTCGGTTGACGTTGCAGCGTCTATACTTTAGCCCTTCCTCATCGAAATCTCCGCTGATCAATTTCAAATTGCTTACGTTGCTGACTTTGTGGGCGTGACATCCAAACCAAGGTTTATTCCACCAAGGTCAAGAACGAAACAAGATTTCTTATGGCAGAGCTCGGCATAGGGAACCTTTCGGCAGAAAGGTGAGCTGGTGATGCAAAGAGATCGCTTTTAAGCTTGCGGGTAACGCCATATAATGGTACTTACAAGAACAAACAGTAAAAATAAAACTGCGTTCGGCATTGAGTGTTCATAAGCAAACCTGTTTCAATTGC
>NQII01000562.1:715960-743033 GCA_002778355.1 Clitarchus hookeri | reverse complement strand
GAATTTAAGTGCGAAATAATTTAGTTGCCATCAAAAGGAACTTTGTACTTTTATATTTTATTCTTTCGACGGAAACTGTGCAGAAAGCCCCTCAAAATGATATTATTTTTTTACCATTTCACATTTATTTTCGACCCAGTTGTCATATTTAAATGAAGTAATGGAGCCAGCGTTTTCGTAAATCCAGTTTACGACGGAATGCAAATCTGAAGATTTTACACAATTATATTTATTTTGTGAACATTGCAATTTTCTCATATTTACTTATATGTAGGGCCAGTGACTTTTCGCGTAAAAATCCGGAGCAAACAGTAGACTTCAATACTACATACACACCTCAGCTGTTGTTATACCTCCATTGGCTGCTGGTGTCGTGTCCGTCTTTGACCAAGCCACTCAGGACTAAGTAACTCCTGCACCGAACCTTCGTGATTCGTGCGTAAACAGTTAACACGGGTCAGAACATGTTTTAGCCAATCAAAGAAGCTGGACGACCCTACAGTACTTTGGACTGTATCTTGTTTGGAAACCTTTTCGCGAAATATTACTGCCCCTTCTTATATGCAAAAACGGAAAGATGCGGTGCATATGCGAGACCAGTGCAACCTGGCTGCGAAAACTTTTGGTTGTCAAACTAAAAACTTTGAGATTAGCAACCTGAGTAGAATAAACCTTATAACATACAGGCCGCGATCACACGGGACACATGACAACTTAACTTCAAATCTGTTCAGCACTGCACACGGTTAAACTGGCTGCGAACTTGTTCCAATTGCAGTCATTCTATGTGTCCAAAGTAAGCAGGTCGTGTAAGTGCTTCTTCTGTACTGCGCGCTCATTGACTGTTATGGAGAACATAGACAGCGTGATTGAAGTGCACTCCCGTGCAACTTCATCAGATTTTCAAGAGCCTACATATCAGTTTAGAAAGCACTCAATAGCTATCGCATGCATGNCTCCCGTGCAACTTCATCAGATTTTCAAGAGCCTACATATCAGTTTAGAAAGCACTCAATAGCTATCGCATGCATGCATTTCTGCTGTGAATTCTTAGGAGCGATAAAGTCACACGGCACTACAAATTGAAAGATAAAAATTAAATATAATTNCCTCCGTGCAACTTCAACAGATTTTCAAGAGCCTACATATCAGTTTAGAAAGCACTCAATAGCTATCGCATGCATGAATTTCTGCTGTGAATTCTTAGGAGCGATAAAGTCACACGGCACTACAAATTGAAAGATAAAAATTAAATATAATTNAATTTCTGCTGTGAATTCTTAGGAGCGATAAAGTCACACGGCACTACAAATTGAAAGATAAAAATTAAATATAATTTAATAACGAAACACACTAATGAATTATATGTTCATTAGTAATAAATTACGGTTTGAATATACTGCTCCACTGTGTGTGAGTATCCTCTTAAAATTACACTAAAATTTTATGTTTCGACTTCAGAGTAAAAAATTTCATTTGTTTAATGCAAGAAGCATTGTTGCACTGACTAGAATGTAAACAGTAATATAAGTAAAGGGCACAAAGATCTCGTGTGATAGTAATGCCATCATGAAAGTTTCCAGAATAATACATAGATTTGAAAATATTAAAATAACGAGTTTGCAAGTATTACAATCTTATTAAATGTAAGTGGAATGGTACACGAAAGTAGTATATTTACATAATTTTTGTTATATCTTTTCGAGAGATTTTTTGAAATTTTCGGCTTGACAAGACAACGCCTTTTATTACTAGGTATGACGAAAATCGGGTAATTATACCGCCTTTCTATGGTGAAACGTTCCGCTTAAATTAAAACTTATAAAACACAATATATTGCCATTACCAAGCCTGTATATTTTGTTAGTGTTATTTGTTTGTTAAAAATATTTTTCGACATTTTAAAACTAAATCTAAGGATGACTTACATGTTCCTGTAAATATATTAAAATTGTGTCAAAAATGNTTTTTCGACATTTTAAAACTAAATCTAAGGATGACTTACATGTTCCTGTAAATATATTAAAATTGTGTCAAAAATGTTTTCATTATTCTATCATTGAAATTGATAATAAATTGCCAGTGGAGTTAAAATTATTGTACAGTGGTGAAACTAGAATTTCAAAAAGTAACTTTAAAAAGTATTTTTTGTCACATCTATTTTATTATGTAAAGGAATATTTAGAGTTTTAAGAATTGTAACATTATAATGTAAATATTGTATAAAAAATTGTGTGTTACATTTTTATTTGTATTTATTGACATGTCTTTCCACTTCCTGGAGACTCTGTGCTCGTACATCAAGGTTCACGGAAAACCATTTTTTGAACAAATGAATAAATAACTGGATAAAATAAACGGAGTTAGCACATACAAATAAATCGATTACTGTGGATACATTCGATGTATCATAATCTGACGTTTTCGAATCGACTAGAGTGCATGTTATTGCCCGATTATATGACTAGTTTCTCCTTTGAATTAAAAAACAGCAGCACAGTCGCCAGACAGTCTCGTTCTTCAACTACAATCACCGAGTTTCCAATCTTCTTTAGCTATATCGTCGTTGTTAAAGAGACTGCAACTGACGGCAACTTCTGCATTCGTTGAAATAAATAATAAGCCAGGTAAAAAACAAGTGTCCACTATACTGTTACAATAAAATTAAAGCAAGTTGTGTGGAAATTAATAAAAAACACTAAACTTCAATAAGTGGTTGAAACGATTACAAATAAATATGAGAATGTGTTTTCGATGTTAGGATTTCCTTTTGTTAGTATTCATTAAAGTTGGTAACGATGGAGGGAAAATCGTCTATGTATGAACGTTGAATTATTAGCGTGAGGTTAAAAAAAATGTAACCACTGAAAGATTTTNGGAGGGAAAATCGTCTATGTATGAACGTTGAATTATTAGCGTGAGGTTAAAAAAAATGTAACCACTGAAAGATTTTTTTTTTTTACTTTCTGTTTTTGTTAATAAATTGCAATGTAAAAAAATTAGCAACTTTTAATTAATATTTAATGTTGTAAATACTTAGCAGTTTCGTTTGACCGACTCACGAATAAAGTGATCAGACCCGTGGCAATATTAATTTTACATACGACGGAAGAATACACAATGGGCATGCAAGTAGATCTTAAACAAGACTTTCAAAACTGCTCAGTTTACCGAAGACAGCGTGTACATCGATTGCCAGTGCATCAACTATACGGACAAGCAAAGAGTGACAGCGTGAATGGACAGGATTTCAGCCGACCGCACCGCTAGAATTGCAACACGACGTGTGATCCACGCTTTCAATAACCGCTCCTCTGGCAGAGCGTAATGCAGGGTAGCTGGGGTTCTCTAGGCATGGCAGGGGCGACATCCGGCTAGCAGGTACCACCAACTTTGGCTCAGAGGCCGTTAAATGTTATCTCCCCATTTACAGCGCACTGGAAGCTATTCCTCTCATCCCCCCCCACACACACTCACACACACACACACCCACACACACACACACACACACACACACACACACACACACACACACACACACACACACACACCTCATCCTAGGTCGAGAGATTCCAGTTAATACTCTCTTTCACGTCTACCCAGAGATGCCTGTTTTAAGATACGGGCTGATCACAGTAAAGTGAGCAATTTTGAGGCCCTAGTTTCATTCTTCCTACCAGCCAATTTTTGTTATCCTTCAACCACTTTTTAAAATAAATATTTCCACGCTAATCATTTAATACAGTGTATATATTTCACCGGACTCGTAAGTTAACGTCTAACGCTAAAATAAAATATATTTATTGACTATTATTCAAAATGGGAGGGCTTTGAAGAGTGCTCATTTTACCGTCAATAGCTTTTAGAAGGAGACCATGCAAACATCAAAAGGGGGACAGCACACCGCTTTAGTGCGCACTCAGTTTAATAATATTTTGCATGAGAATTATTTCTCACTAGACAACATCAGCACACCTATATCCACCCTGTTTTATTCGTATTGATTATAAATGAAATAATACAATTTATAAATGAAATATAAGTAAAATTTTAACTTAATGAAAAATGAGATACTTTTATGTTAACACAAATATAAAGAGCTTGTGATACATAACTAGGGCCAGTGACTTTTCGCNATACACACCTCAGCTGTTGTTATACCTCCATTGGCTGCTGGTGCCGTGTCCGTCTTTGACCAAGCCACTCAGGACTAAGTAACTCCGACACTGAACCTTCGTGATTCGTGCGCAAACGGTTAACACGGGCCAGAACATTTTTTAGCCAATCAAAGAAGCTGGACGACCCTACAGTGCTTTGGGCTGTATCTTGTCTCAAAATCTTTTCGCGAAATGTCACTGCCCCTAGTTATGAGTGGCGCGTATCACTGTAGCTAGGGATTGCAAAATTTCGCGAATTCGTCATAGAACACGCTAGTCTTTAAACACACGTACAATTCTGTTATGTTTGCAATTGGACCACAATTAATTCGACACGCCCAGGTGAACTCTGGGTTAATAGCAGACCTGCAAGGAAACAAACGCCGATTCCCGTGCCACCTGGTCTGAGGTAAAACTGGCTACGCAGCAGCAGCCAATGAACAGAAAGCTGAGGCTGTAAAATACACAGGAGCGTGGAGTCTAGCCTACAGGTTGTTTAAAACGCGAACATTTACTGTCCAGTTTTATATACGAACACAAAGCCTACAGTTCAGAGGTCGTGATAACGAAATAAGTGTTTTGTCGACTTTTGTGAGGACGCGTTAAATATAGTCTTTTCGCGATTTCGTCACACTTTCTGAATCAAGCTTTTGAACAATCACACCACGTATGACATGTTTGGTTGGTTCCTAAATATGTTATGTATGGGGGCAGTGACATTTCGCGAAAATATTTGGAGACGAGATACAGTCCAAAGCACTGTAGGGTCGTCCAGATTCTTTGATTGGCTAAAAAAANTCGCGAAAATATTTGGAGACGAGATACAGTCCAAAGCACTGTAGGGTCGTCCAGATTCTTTGATTGGCTAAAAAAAATTCTGGCCCGTGTTAACCGTTTGCGCACGAATCACGAAGGTTCAGTTTCGGAGTTACTTAGTCCTGAGTGGCTTNTTTCTGGCCCGTGTTAACCGTTTGCGCACGAATCACGAAGGTTCAGTTTCGGAGTTACTTAGTCCTGAGTGGCTTGTTCAAAGACGGACACGGCACCAGCAGCCAATGGAGGTATAACAACAGCTGAGGTGTGTATATAGTGTTGAAGTCTACTGTGTGCTCCGATTTTTACGCGAAAAGTTACTGGCACTACTCATAACTAGGGACAGGTGTTTTTCGCGAAAAGATTTCAATACCAGTTGTACTCCAAAACTCTTTTGTTCATATGCACTTTTGTGGTTGGATGGTTTCTAATGTCACGTGCCTCAAGTGTGTGTCCGCGAATCATTGACGTTCAGTATTTGAGTACTTTATTACGATTGGCCCAGTAAAATAAGAACATGTCTTCTCACGTAGACACGCAGTCAATAACCAAAGGAAGTTGTGGTTGTGAACGTAGGATATTGAAGTCTAGCATGACCTTAAATATTTTCGTGAAAAACACCTTTCCATAGTCATAATGTAGAGCAATAGCGTGGTTTAAGAATTATTTGCCTACAGGGGGTGTGAGCGGCTTTTAACATCGAGGTCTTGAGAGCCGATGAGGGTGAAGTGAAGTTAGTATGGAGCAGCGTCGGAATGCAAGAGCGGGGATAAATGGGAGATTCCCGAGAACACACACCGATCAGAGGCACGATTACCACATGCTAATTGCACCCGGTTCGCCTACGTGGGAGGCGAGTCGTCTAACCCCCACACCACTGCGGCCCCAGTTGCCTACCGGCAAGATGATTGGGCGAGTCTAATAGTGTACAGTAATGGCCAAAAACAACTTCTCAATATATTATGCGCGCAATTGACGCGTATTTAAAAAAAAATTAGCCAATGCTGTGAACACAATTTTATTTAGTCGAGCAGAATCCTACAAAACTGGCAGAGGAATTTTTTTTTTTTCACCCATCGTAAATGCATATCGGTTTCTTCGTTGTTTTACAGCATTCAAATCAAGTCTCCGGCGTTAACCAACCGCAGCGAAATTTCCAGTGGAGAGTGTGGTCACACGCAGCTTGAATACATTCGCTGTGCAAATTCAGCGCGAGTTTTCAACCCCCTGTGGCACGTGAAGCTTGCACACCGCGCGTGCCTTTTGTCGTCGCGGAACTTGCGTGTCTCGTATTCGGGAGGTTGCGGGTTCGGTTTCGACATACCGAACTGGTGACTGATATCCCCCCACAAGCGGTTTCACATTCCCATAGCAGGCAAGTACTGATTCCGAAGTGCGGCTTTATATCTCCCGCGAACCACAGACGTACGGCGCCGGAGTAAATTGATTCCGATTGGCCAGCCAATTAACAAAATGTCTTCTCACGTAGACACGCCACCAATAAGCAAAAGATAACGTGCTCGTACGTCCGTAGGATATTGAAATCTAGCACGTGCGGAAATTTTTTTTCGCGAAATTCGTGTCCCCCTACTCATAGACCACTATAGAAAATATCATTAACTCTCTGTTTCACATCCCAAACCACTGGCGGATCCAGAGTTGGAGTGGATGCCTGAAAAAGCAAATTTTCGCCCCCTTGACAACTTTTTTTTTTTTATAATAATTTCTAGACAATTATAACAGCAATACACACATGATTATTCAATGCAAAGTAAACTTTATTTTATTCTTGGTTGTTGCCTGGAGAAGATAAGCTGCCTTAAAAACGCGGCATACCTTCTGCAAGCATTTGCTTGCACTGCTCATAAGAGAGCTGATCTTTCTATCATATTTCAAGAAGTGCAATGAAATCGTATTTTAGAAGTTGGTGCAGAGGATTATCGCAGGCCATTTTCCTCGCTGTCTTCTTAATTTATCAACTGAATATTCGAACTTGCTTTTAAGTTACATCAAATGGTGAGATGCTTCAGAAGGTACGGACAGAACTTGACTATCAGTTGGACCTGTGTCGTGTGACTAAGGGCGCGCACACAGAACATTTTTAGGGGGTGAGAAAAACTTGGTGGGTTTCCGCTTCTTTCCATGCGTCGATCTATGTCGTCAGTCCGGCTCTCAAGACCTCGCTGTTAAGAGCAGCCCAACGCTCTTAACTCAACTATATTGTCAGCGCAACGCTCTTGAAAACACAGCACGATTCCACACGAAGAAATCCGGGGGCGACCCCGCCGGGAATCGAATCCAGTTCGCCAGTGTGGGAGGCGAGTAGTCTGACCACTTCACCACCGCGGCCTACGCGACTCCTAGCACTTGTCCGAACCTCCCTAGGGGAGACGCTGCTGCAAGGAGTCTCCAGACGGCGACACTTGGGTCCCTCCTTCTCCAGACTTCCAGACGACCGCAACTTGCTTCCCAGACGACGGTGGTCCAGGAGCCCAGTTCGCTAACTCGGTTAAGTGGGTCCTTCGTGGGACTCCAACGCCGATGTCCGACCACCCTCCCCCCCCCCTTATCCAACTCCCATCACAACCTTACCGAACCCCGCGCCAGGTCTTGTCGTCGAGTTTGCCCGTGGAATTCACGGCGCTGGCATGGCTCCCGCGGGGACACCAGCGCTCTGGGCGGAGAGTACTTCAACTGGCTTCCCGATCTTCTAAAAAACCGTGTCTCCCGCGCAGCGAAGACGTGTTTTATTTTATAAGCCACTCCCGAAGACGTCTGGACCGCTGAAACTTGAGTCAAGTACCAGGTCACGTCCCACGAACTTAACGCGACTCTGGAGAGGGCTTCAAAGCACGGAAAAAAAAAGAAAAAAAGGAAATATCTCAGAACACGGAGGAGACACTCGAATTATCTCAACTTGTACGCGTATTTCTTGTTGAAGGGGGGAAAAGACACTTGGCCATATATCTTAGACCAAGGACATGTTTATTATCTTTATTTATTTGGAGAGTGTCCCTGAATTGCTACAAAGCTCTGGTGAGGGGACACTAGACATTGAGGAATGGGGAAGGAATATTTCGCAGCCTGTTATAAAGAACCCTCCCAGCATTTGCCTGGAGTGAATCTCAGAAAGCATACAACTTTTGTCACCAACAAATTTTTCCCAGCACAATTTAAGTAAAATTTATTACTAATATATATATATATATATTCACAATGAATTACTAATGTAAAGGAAATGTTTTTCAATTTGCTGTTTCTGTCGGTTTTAAATATAACCACGTGCTATGTTGTGTACCTTGCGTTTGTATATAGCTAGACGATACGCGCATGCGCGTTGGGTCATACCCCTACCACGTTCACTGTCGAATTTCGTTACACTGTGCGCACGCAACTTCCGTTGCACACTAAACGTTTACCCTCAACGCTCCAAAAGAAGTATAACTTCAAAAATATTTTAACATGTGGTAATACAGCCGCTATAATCAAGACAAATTTTACTTATGTTTTCGATACTGCTCGATTGTCGAAATAACATAAATATATTGGTTAAATTTATTGTAAGTGTAAATTTTTGTCTCTTATAACTAGATAGCTCTTATAATTTTCGTGCGAAACAGGAAAAATACATCTATTGCCACTTCAAACATAAAAAATAATATATATTTATTGTGTCTGACTTTCAGGTTAAATTTCTTATTTTACAGTTTTTTTTTGTTTAGCCCTAGAAAAGATAAGTTTTCTTGATTTAGTGTAGATGAGGGTTGTTTTGACCTGTGTTTTGAGTGGAGGATATAAATATGTATTAGCTTACTAAAATATTCTATACCACTTACAGGTAGTTATTGCCATGTTATTAGTCTTTCTCTATTATACATGACCGTAAAATATTTATAAGTTTAAATAAATACTATTAGTAAAGTAAATGTATTATTTTTAATGGTACTCAGACCGTTACCAAAATGACTAAAAAATTAGCAAAATTAACAAACATATTATTTCATCATAGCGAATAAATCTGTAAGTTTGAATGCTTACAAACCAATGTTAATAGATTGGTCAATTGTAAACCAAACAAATTAAACCCTTGTAATAGTTACCAACCACATTTCAGACTCCAAATATTATTTGCCGTTGTTCCAGTGACAGTAAATAACTGAAGCATAAGCAGTGTAGTACCGATCGTTCACTTGTGGTTACACGTAACCAGTTTAATTGATCGTCGCTGTTTATTTTCGTTTTCCTGTAACGTTTAATTACCCTATCATTTCTGGCGTGTTCGTATTAAAATTTTTTTTTAGTTGCTAATGAAGCATATAATTAGCAGTAACAGGTCGTTATGACGCTTCAGGTGCGCGCATAGCTAATTAAACGTTTGAGATCGAGCAATTTTCGAATACATTAATTAATTTGGTTCACACCAAAACGAAACAATGTAAGATTTTTATAGTATGCATGGAAGTATCATAAAAGGTTTTAGTTACATTATCATTGCTGGAATGGTAATATTCCCCGCAAAAGTTTTCAATTAATAGGAGTAGGATTAGAATACATAAAGGAAAAATTCGAGAAACAACTTCATAAAACCTAGAATTCTTGAGATTATGAAAATAAGATGGTATAAATTTTCTAAATCGCACAAGCTAGTGGAAAAGAAGAGATGATCTTTCTTCTTTTTCCCCATAGCACTGTGCATTTTAATCTAAACAAATCTCTAAAAACTGGAAGGGAAATTAAAATATCAAACAACCAGCATTCATTTCTTCTCAGCTTCTTTCTGAGACTAAGCCAATGGCAACATCTGTATGCCAACCGAGTGGTCGTGGGTTCAAGTCCCGTGGTAAAAAAAATTGACGCTGAACATTTTAATTCAAAATTAAGGGTTTTGAAATTTATTAAAGTATAATCTAGAAAGGACACTTTGATAGTAAACAGTTACTTGTATTTTTTACAATCAATAGCTTGGAAACTAGATGTCAAAACCCTTTTCATAAGGTACAATAAGGAAAGTTTTGCAAGATTTCAAATCCTTGCAATATTCAATTAGTTTTTTTTAAAAGCCAACAAAATAAAAAAATTATCTTATATATCGTGCATAATCAAATTAGGTATCCTGCATTAGAGAATTTCTTTGAGCAATATATATGTAAGTATATAAAAAAAATTAAATTATTTTACTATTACGTAGAGCAATCCTTTAGTGATCCTTGGTTGAAATTCTAAAAATTAAGGATACACATTATGTTGTCAGATAGTTAGATAATATGTTTAAGAAAATACGCCAAAAAAAGCTAGATGGAACAAATACGGCCTGTGATATTGCGTATCTGCAAAAAAGAATTTCACCCCACCGGAATATATCAGTTGAATGATACAAACATTTTTTCTGCACACATAACAACTTTTGGAAACTTTTTGAGGAAATAAATAGCCGGAAAATGCATTTGTGTCGAGCTGTACATTTGTGAATTTTGTTTACAGCGCAACATATTTTAATAGGAGCATAGGACTGCTTCAGAAAATAAGTATGTACATAGTATTCTTCGAGACTTCCTGTAGCTAAAATGTACTTAGACTTTGTGTAGGCAGCATAAAACACGAATGAGCGATGTATAACTCGGTTAATAAGTTGAAATCACGCTTAGCAGGGGTAAAACAATGGACTCGTATTCACAAATAATACGATATTATCTATAAAAGTAGCTGCAAGCTAAGGCGAACTGTGCAACATTACGAAAAAAAATTAAGTCATGCCACTGTTTGCTCTAGTACTGAAAACTAAAAATAACATTAAGCCTTTCAGGAAGAGATTTTATAACATTCGGTTAGGTTTCGTTACAAATGTCACTTGCACAAAAGTGGATACATCGATATAGATGGATGTAGGTTATATAAGTACATAGGTAGGGCCAGTGACTTTTCGCATTAAAATCGAAGCACACAGTAGACTTCAATCCTATATACACACCTCAGCTGTTGTTATACCTCCATTGGCTGCTGGTGCCGTGTCCGTCTTTGACCAAGCCAATCAAGACTAAGTAACTCCGACACTGAACCTTCGTGATTCGTGCTCAAACGGTTAACCCAGGCCAGAACATTTTTTAGCCAATCAAAGAAGCTCGACGACCCTACAGTGCTTTGGACTGTATCATGTCTCGAAATATTTCCGTGAAATATCACTGCCCCTATACATAGGCAATCTCTCACATATTGTACATACATATGTGTACAGTCATTGATCCAGTTGTACGGTTATATTAACACCGCAATATTAAAGTATTTTATATTTGGTTTTAAGTGTTAAGGTATTTGTGTTGTAACGAAATTTTTTATTTATATTTTTTTTTACTTGGGCGTTTATTCTGTCTTAATTAAGGAGATTGAGTAATGATCTTGATTTTCCATGATTTTCCGAAATCATTCCAGAAGAATGCTCGAGTGGTTACTTACGAGATACCCTGGCCGATTATTTCCCCGTAACTATTCGTCCGAGTAATTGCCTGTCTACAATTTGACATTGCCTGCAGACACGTAGTCTGTTCACGGTTTCTTCACCCTTTCCGAATCAAACCTTTGAAAAATCACCCCATGCATGACGTGTTTGGTTATTTCCTAAGTATGCCATGTAACGTGAGAGTTTTATACCTTTGTAAACATTAAAGTAGCTTATTATTCGTTAGATTTAAGTTTGATCTGTATTTATTTATAAATTCAATGTTTAATTTATAATAAATATGAATAAAAACAGTGAGAAAACATGTGTGTTGGTAGTGCCTTGTAAGAAATAGTTCTTATGTAAAATATTGNTAAAGTAGCTTATTATTCGTTAGATTTAAGTTTGATCTGTATTTATTTATAAATTCAATGTTTAATTTATAATAAATGTGAATAAAAGCAGTGAGAAAACATGTGCCTTGTAAGAAATAGTTCTTATGTAAAATATTGTTACAACTGAGTGCGCACGAATTCGGTTGCGTTGTCCTTTCGTGTAACTTTGTAGACTTACTTAAACTTAGTTTGCACGAGGTGGAGGAATATCCTGGAAGTGGAACTATAGAAGGGCTTCTGAAAGGTGTGACGTAACCATGAGTACATTACACCAAGGACATATTACATGGACATCTACCATCATAAGAAGATGATGTGAAAACAACTTATATTTTTGGAAAAAGGGTTTCCCAAACACACTAAGAACGCAGGAAACGGAAATGGGAACGCTTTTGATTATAAAATGTTATTAACGTTAAAACGTACATGTCTTATACGGATTCACAAAATTAAATGATACATCCTGCATTATTTAAGTAAAGCGGGAAAATATGGGCGGCTCTTAACATCGAGGTCTTGAGAGCCGACGAGAGTAAAAAGAGGTGAGTATGGAGCAGCGCTGGAATGAAAGGGCGTGTGAAACGGGAGATCCCCGAGAAAACCCACTGACCAACGGTTACGTCCAACACGATTAGTTCGTGCGAAAATCCGGGAGCGACCCCGCCGGGAATCGAGTAATGTTCTTTTAATGTAATAAGAATGTTAAAACATGTTTTCATAATAGTGTTAAATCATGTTGATATAATGGTATAACCATGTTTAGTGATAATTTCTATAAAATAAAGTTGAATAATTTTGTTTTAATGTTATATTATTTTTAAATAATGTTCTTTTAATGTAATAAGAATGTCAAAACATGTTTTTATAATAGTGTTAAATCATCTTGATATAATGGTATTACCTAGTTTAGTGATAATGTCCTATAATAATGTTGAATAATTTTCTTAAAATGTCATATTATTATTGAATAATGTTCTTTTAATGCATTAAAATGTTAAAACAAGTTTTTAAAAAAGTGTTAAATCATGTTGATAAAATGGTATAACCATGTTTTGTGGTAATTTCCTATAATTATGTTGAATAATTTCGATAAAATGTTATATTATTGTTAAATAATGTCATTTTAATGTAATAGTAATGTTAAAACATGTTTTTATAATAGTGTTACATCAAGTTTATATAATGGTATAACCATGTTTAGTGATAATAACCTATAATAATGTTGAATAATTTAGTTAAAATGTCATATTATTCTTAAATAATGTTTTTTTAATGTAATAGGAATGTTAAAACATGTTTTTATAATAGTGATAAATTATATTGATATAATGGTCTAACCATGTTTAGTGATAATTTTCTATTATGATGTTGAATAATTATCTTAAAATGTTATATTATTGTTTAATAATGTTCTTTTAATGTAATAAGAATGGTAAAACATGTTTTTATAATAGTGTTAAATCATGCTGATATAATGGTATAACCAAGTTTAATGATAATTTCCTATAATAATGTTGAATAATTTTGTTTAAATTTTATATTATTGTTAAATAATGTTCTTTAAATGTAATAATAATGTTAAAACATGTTTTTATTATAGTTCGTCTAGGTGGTATGGGAGTTGTCTGACCACTACACCACCACAACCCTCATTATTTAAGATTATATAATTTATTTTACGAGCTCTTATTACAATACGCAGTATTATAATAATTTTTTTCGTTTACACTGTTTAATATTTCTATTAGTAAAATAATGTTCTATATATTACTAGTATATGTAGTATTGCTTTCAGTATAACTCTTCGTTCTAATTTTTCATTGTTAACATTACTATATTCATTATTTTGTGCACTTAAAAATTACAAAAAAAAAACTATTTTTTTAATATATAGAGACGAAAATCCTATGTCCGCGGACTGAGTTCCGATGATTCGTCAATATAAATCGGACATAGGACATACAGACGTGCGGAAGCGGACTGTACCATCACAGGGTCACGTGCTAAAAACAAAGATAATAAATATAATCAAAGAGGAAAAAGAAGAATACAACCGTACTACTGAATATTATAAGAACTGATTAAACACTATCTCCCAGTTAACATTATAAAAGACAACAACATTAAAAATAACCTAGTTTTTGAAAACAGAATGAATGCCAGTCAATAATCATTATAATTAGAATACAAACGAGCTTCTATAATTCTATAAGAATTGGNGCAGGTGCTGTGATTCCATGGGTTGTAAAAAAAAAAAAAAAAAATAATATTTTTTGCCGCTTTACAAAACTGAATATAACCTTGATAGTGTGCATTTACGAGCCCTTATTTTGATATCATGGAGATAAAATGTTAACACTTAATCCATTCAGACCCAGTGTTCCCAACTGTGTACATTACGCACGTGGAGGTAATTTTTTGTCTGCACTGCACACTGCGAAGTTCAATGACCAATGATCTTATCTGTAGGTAAATAACTCGCAAACAGTCTTACTGGCCTACGTCATAATTGGTTCATATAATTGTGGCGGAACATATAGTCTACAGCTCATTGGCTGTGGCAAGGAAGCAAGTGTTGTGTCGACTTGAGTACAGCACTCACCATAAAAATCTTTGTTTTGCAACACCTGCAACCGTAAAGTAATGTTGGTATGAAAGAGTTAATGACGATGTTCCAGAATTCCGTTACGGAAGGCGATAGTAGTGGCCTGCTGCCAGTGTGGTTGGGAGGTGGAACGATTGTGCCATCCACACCCAGTAATGTATAATTTGTAGTCACAGCCGTGGCAGGAACAGTGATTCAAATTACTCCTTGCACTCCTGTTAACTGCATACAACAATAATCACAGTTCCTGTTAATTGGAAGAAAACAGTTATCGCTTAGAAAAGCGTCTCTCATGTTAACCCCTTAACGTATTATCGCCAGTATACATGAAATTATGGTCAGTGCAGTACAAGATCAGAAGAGAGGACCAATACAAAGAGCGCTATTTTCCTGGCTAATGCTATTGGCTGCTGGTAGCACGCCAACTTTTCATTATTGGTTCCTGCCTGTGCCACAAACCAATAGAAATTCTTTTCATAGGTTCCGTGTATATTATTACAAGGAATTCGCGAGTACTACTCAAACAAACAATATCCTCTTTTACAGCACCTGGAGCGGACAATTAATGGGTAAGTGAAGGGGTTAACAGGCTTAAAAGAGTTTCACTTTCTGTTAATTGACAAGAAAATGGCTATGACACAAATAAGTCTGACTCCGGTTAACGGTTGTAAAGGACAGTCGACATTTGAAGGAAAGCATTCCTGTTAATTGCCTATGTACAGACAAAGCCAAATGCAGACGAGGCTTGAGTAGGATGTATCTCCACTTTAATTGAATTTACGTATAATCCCCCATCATTAAATTTTAAAATTCAAAATTTAAAAAAATTAAGCTTTTCAAGGCATGCGGCACATCTTAACGCTTATTTCTAAATCCAAATTAATTTTCTATCGTGATTCGTTTCATATCCACAGCCGTATTCAAAGGCTGTCTCACTCCCATGGGAAAATACGGATAAAACTAAAACCGCACAAACTGCAAAAATTATGCTAAGTAGTCCTCTATGCCATATAAAGCTTTGATGGTTAATGTTCTCTTATCACGTTTTATTGCGAAGGTTTTTGAAAAAAAAAATTCATAATGCTCTGTCAAAACCCTACCTAACTACCTACGTTTTGATATGTTCTGTTGCAGATATCTGTAAAGAAAATGCTGCGCAGATAATGCCGAAACGCGAGGGCAAGTTTATAAACAGAGGCGATCTCAACCCAAAAGCCTATTAACACACAACGACTCCGGTCGTAAAAGACTACTCAAATTAGGATACAAGAATGTGCTAGATTCGAAAAAGACCATTCTCATGGAGTCTTCATCCTAGTATATTTCCTGATACGGAAACAAATATATTATTTTAATGTAGTTTAACATCATTTTTGTAATAATACCAAACCCTTGTGGATTCACAAAACACTTTTCTGCGAACATTTCATATTTGTAGGTTTACAGGGCATGAAAAAAATAATGCTGGATTAATACTTGATTTCCTTTAAATAATGTTAGAATCTTAGAACTGAAGGTAAGTTTTTCCATACAGTAGATGAGTCCCGCCCATGTAAGTGGGGTCATTTGTGACCTGGGACAACAAAGAGAAGTACATTTTCACGCGATTTTACAGGAATGAGCAAGCCGAGTTTCAAACTTAACAAATACGAAATACGACTGCACAGGCTGAGTTGCAAAAAATTTTATAGATCACATCTGGTGCAGTGCAAAAATGTAAAATTGTTCATCTCACACGTATGTAAATGCTTGCTGTAAAATTACAAGTTCGTGCCTGTATTGTTTCTTACATTTTCTTTTTAGACACAAGTTTCGAAAGTTTATTTTGAAAGTGAGTTGACGTAAAAAATGCGATTTTGACATATTATTATGAAAAACTGTAGAACTTATTTTACTTTATTTGAGGGAAAGACATGTGATAATGTCTTAAAATTGAATGCTGTTCAGCAAAAGTGTAAAGTAACATGTCTTCATTCCAGCCATTGTAAATTTAAGAAACGGTGTTTTTTGAATATAAACCCAGTCTTTAATGCCGAATTATGCATTTTTATTTGCATGAAGCGAGAGGAAGAAAGAATAAATAAAAAAGCCCTCACTTTAAGCAGTCTCAAACTTTTGTTTCGGAACAATCGCAATTTTAAATGGAAATTTCTTTGAAGAGAGAGAATTAATTGAATCACGGTTTCTGAGCGCTTAGTTAGGAACTTTTAGAAACCTTCGGATTTGTAATCAAATATAAAACACTCTGCATATTTGGCCCAGAATACCTCATTTTTAAAAGTTGCTGTGTACGACAGAGGCATCTTGATATAACTTGCATTGATCTTCGGTGGCCATTTATCTACTACGAAGTTCAGACATTTTGCAGCAATTAAATTAAATGTTTTAAATCCGAAAGCTTTAAGTTGCTGATAGTACTTTCATTTGCTCAACTTTTTAAATGATGTGCGAATTCAGATTACGTATTTAGAATGTGAATGGAGTTCTATTTAAAATTGTGTAGGTATTTATAGAAGGAACATCTTAAATTTACCTTAGAATCAGAAGTGAAAATTTATTCTAATTGAGACAGGTTTGTTGCTGAATACTTACACCACAGTGTAGCATAAAAATNAAACAAACAATATCCTCTTTTACAGCACCTGGAGCGGACAATTAATGGGTAAGTGAAGGGGTTAACAGGCTTAAAAAGAGTTTCACTTTCTGTTAATTGACAAGAAAATGGTAATGACACAAATTAGTCTGACTCCTGTTAACGGTTGTAAAGGGCAGTCGACATTTGAAGGAAAGCATTCCTGTTAATTGCCTATATACAGACAAAGCCAAATGCAGACGAGGCTTGAGTAGGATGTATCTCCACTTTAATTGAACTTACGTATATTCCCCCATTATTAAATTTTAAAATTTAAAATTTAAAAAAATTAAGCTTTTCAAGGCATGCGGCACATCTTAACGCTTATTTCGAAATCCAAATTAACTTTCTATCGTGATTCTTTTCATATCCACAGCCGTATTCAAAGGCTGTCTCGCTCCCATGGGAAAATACGGATAAAACTAAAACCGCACAAACTGCAAAAATTATGCTAAGTAGTCCTCTATGCCATNAATACGGATAAAACTAAAACCGCACAAACTGCAAAAATTATGCTAAGTAGTCCTCTATGCCATATAAAGCTTTGATTGTTAATGTTCTCTTATCACGTTTCATTACGAAGGTTTTTGAAAAAATTCTATAATGCTCTGTCAAAACCCTACCTAACTACCTACGTTATGATATGTTCTGTTGCAGATATCTGTAAAGAGAATGCTGGGCAGATAATGGCGAAACGTGAGGGCAAGTTTTTAAACAGAGGCGATCTCAACCCAAAAGTCTATTAACACACAACGACTCCGGTCGTAAAATACGACTCAAATTAGGATACAAGAATGTGCTAGATTCGAAAAAGACAAGTCTCATGGAGTCGTCATCCTAGTATATTTCCTGATACGGAAACAAATATATTATTTTAATGTAGTTTAACATCATTTTTGTAATAATANTCATCCTAGTATATTTCCTGATACGGAAACAAATATATTATTTTAATGTAGTTTAACATCATTTTTGTAATAATACAAACCCTTGTGGATTCACAAAACACTTTTCTGCGAACATTTCATATTTGTAGGTTTACAGGGCATGGAAAAAAAAAATGCTGGATTAATACTTGATTTCCTTTAAATAATGTTAGAATCATAGAAGTGAAGGTAAGTTTTTCCATACAGTAGATGAGTCCCACCCATGTAAGTGGGGTCATTTGTGACCTGGGACAAAGAGAAGTACATTTTCACGCGATTTTACAGGAATGAGCAAACCGAGTTTCAAACTTAACAAATACGAAATACGACTGCACAGGCTGAGTTGCAAAAAATTTTATAGATCGCATCTGGTGCAGTGCAAAAATGTAAAATTGTTCATCTCACACGTATGTAAATGCTTGCTGTAAAATTACAAGTTCGTGCCTGTATTGTTTCTTACATTTTCTTTTTAGACACAAGTTTCGAAAGTGAGTTGACGTAAAAATGCGATTTTGACATATTATTATGCAAAACTGTAGAACTTATTTTACTTTATTTGAGGAAAATAACATCACATGTAATATTGTCTTAAAATTGAAGGCTGTTCAGCACAAGTGTAAAGTAACATGTCTTTATTCCAGCCATTGTAAATTTAAGAAACGGTGTTTTTTGAATACAAACCCAGTCTTCAATGCCGAATTATGCATTTTTATTTGCATGAAGCGAGAGGAAGAAAGAATAAATAAAAAAAGCCCTCACTTTAAGCAGTTACAAACTTTTGTTTCGGAACAATCGCAATTTTAAATGGAAATTTCTTCGAAGAGAAAGAATTAATTGAATCACGGTTTCTGAGCGCTTAGTTAGGAACTTTTAGAAACCTTCGGATTTGTAATCAAATATAAAACACTCTGCATATTTGGCCCAGAATACCTCATTTTTAAAAGTTGCTGTGTACGACAGAGGCATCTTGATATAACTTGCATTGATCTTCGGTGGCCATTTATCTACTACGAAGTTCAGACATTTTGCCGCAGTTCAATTAAATGTTTTAAATCTGAAAGCTTCAAGTTGCTGATAGTACTTTCATTTTTTCAACTTTTTAAATTATGTGTGAATTTAGATTACGTATTTAGAATGAGAATGGAGTTCTATTTAAAATTGTGTAGGTATTTATAGAAGAAACATCTTAAATTTACCTTAAAATCAGAAGTGAAAATTTATTCTAATTGAGACAGGTTTGTTGCTGAATACTTACACCACAGTGTAGCATAAAAATTTAAGAATTTTAAAGCTTAAAATAACGATAAAGTTAAATATTTTCTCCTCTTTTTGAGAAGGGAACTTTATATGAAATTTTATTACTCGCAAATTTATATCAGTGCACTGTTAAAAAAAAAAAATCCTTGGTATTACGAAAAATTATAAGTAAAATATTATCTGGAAAGCTTTACAAAATTAAACTCCCTTCATTTTTCTTGACGTGAATACGTCTTTAAAATCAGGCCAACACAAGATATACCATGATGGAAACGGAGTAGAGAGTGGAGTGGAGAGATTTTGGCGGCTCTTAATATCGTTGGTCTTTGAGAGTCGATGAGGGTGAAGTGAGGCGAGAACAGAGCGCCGGAATGCAAGAGCGGGGGGAAACGGGAGATCCCCGAGAAAACCCGCTTACCAGCGGCATCGTCCGGCACGATTCCCGCATGTGAAAATCCGGGGCGGACCCCGCTGGGAACCGAACCAGGTTCGCTATGGTGAGAGGCGAGCAGTGTAACCACTACACCACGGGGGCTCCTAGGATGGTAACGGGGATGTAATGTTTGCAGGGCGATTCGTTCAGAGAGTATTTATTACTTCCTGAATGAAAACACGATTGAAATAAATGTGGTCTCGTTCGATCGGGTACACGAGTACGATGCGGACATGACCTTGAGTTGGCACCGCGCATGCGCGAGACGTGGGTGGGGGTCCGCGGCGACTGTCGGCAATTTCGGGAGTGGGATAAATTTCCGGGCAATATATCTCAAGACTCTTATGTGCTAGAACGCTGATTTTTCTGTCAAACGAAATATCTCGTCCAGATCAGTTGATTTAAGATATATATATATATATATCCATTTCGTTACTTTCGTTTCATTCCGATATCCCGAAGAAAATATTTCCCGCTTTACGCAAACGTATTCAAGTGAAACCCACGGCTGTCTCCGATATAGCCACATTACGATTTTCTTTATATAACAGACTTTCCATAAATATTGCAATACTTCCCGTGAATTTACGGAACGTCTCCACAAATTACCGGCTTAAAAAGAGAGATTACAAAAAGAGAAATAAGTGTTATATTCTTTATGCGGGTGTAAACTAGTGCATAAGAAGTAAATTAAAAATGTAAAAAAAAAATTATTTTAGAGCAGGTTTTGAACACGAGACGAGTCAAAAAGTTCGTAAGCGGCTGTAGATAATTGATTTTTACCTTTGCTTGAAAAAAAAAACATGGTATTTGTAGACCATTTATTTAATGAGATATAGGTACACGCGTCGATCCTGATTTTAAAAGAAATGTTTTACTAGGAAGTCCCTTTAAATGGGGATTGGTCACTCTAGTGCCGAACATTTATTACTGTCTCGATAGTCTAATGATGCGTGTGAAACGCATTTCATGTCAACTGCACAAGTCAAATAAACCCACGAAAACTCGGGGTTAAGTCTTACGCCAAGTAATAACGTGAATTATTTAGGTCTGTAGTCACGTGGTTCTTCAGAGTCTGCTATATTCAGAAGACCGCTTAGTTCTTATCCTTTCTTTGCGGAACTTGGTAACGTAAATCCGAGCTCTAAAAGGCTAATCGGCACTGTAAATTGATATCGGCTCACTCGTTTCGTTAATTTTGCATTATCGATAAGTTCAGGAAATGGATCGCAAAGCAGTGTTTTCACGTTGAATAACGAATGACGTGAAGTTAAGTGTTTCACTGTGAAAAGTTTAACATTCTGTAACTAAACGTTGAGGTAAAGCATTGCAAGCCAACCACATGCGAGAAACGACTTCTCGGTTTTTTGTTTTCTAAATTCTCTTACGTTCCTACAGGCATACACCAGGACTCCATATCGTGCAAGAAAAAATCAAGTCAAAATTGCTATTTAGTTTGTGTGTAAGAATGCATGCTTAAATTATAAACGAATATAATTTTTTAAACAGCCAAATTTATGGGAAACATATGGGTGCCAATATGCACCAAAATAGTTGTAACAAATGAGAGATGGTGTCATTATGGACGCCTGCTTGTAAAAGTTTTAATGAGGTGTCACAAGTGTTCATATTTATAACTAACATATGTTTCTATGTACACACCCACACACGAATCGTTTCCATATCCCAGATGCATCTGGTAGTCTTCCATTACAACCTACCCGGTAGCACGCTATTGTCACTAACAATGTGGAAACAGTCATGATTTTCCGTCAAAATTTTCGACGGCAGAATTTTCAACTTTCTGCTAGTCGTACAATAATTATAATTCCTACTCAAAGTACTCGTTCTGAACGTCTCCGTCCGTACGAGTTTTGAACGCCACAATCAGATACACTGAAATACATACAATTGCTCGTCTGAAACGGTATTGAAGTGACCTGCATTCACCGAAGTCAACGTGTAAACTATCGCAAACTTGATGAATAGCTTTTGGTTTCACGACTTCAGTCTTTATGAATTCGCCTCAGTCTTCAACATCTGTAAATATTTGAAAGCCGGTAAATCAAGTATGCCAAATAAACTCACCTTTCTGGTTTTGCTTCTGTAACTACGACATCAAGATTTAAGCTGATATAAATTAGATAATTACAATGGTACCAATTATATGAAACAAAATTTTGCGTCGAAATAGTTTTTACAAAATTTCTACGTATCGATATTTTTATATTGAATGTGTAATATTTATGCAAAAAAATATGAATATGTTTTAAAGAATGATTTCAGATTTTTACCAAGCAGCAGTTGATATGTCACGAAGCCATAATATTTTCTTAAAATATAGATAATGGCCTTAATAAACTTTCATGATTAGTGCCCAGGGTTACGTTTTGAAGACTTTCGGAAGACTGGGATATTGCTTCTTTACTGAATTTCTTTAATCAGGTCTGTTGCAGCAATTGAAACCAGTTGCTCATCTCACGTCTGCGCGGATTCTGCAGTTAACTTGCCTCTCGCCCAGTTCGCTTCTGGGAACTTCATCCGCCATCGAAACTTCGGGGGCGACGAATTACTCGCAGTTTGTCGTTCCACACCGCGCCCAGAAGTTGGCCGTCGTCGAGCATCTGACTCGCAGCGTGGGCGCGATAAGGTATCGGAATTCGGGAACCCGCTCCACAAGAGGGAACTTCCGGTTGATTAGCCCTGCGTCGACGAGTATCGAGTTTGAGACGCAGACGATCGCGTATTCAGGCTCGGCAAACGAGATTAAATTGCTTCCAGAGCATGATCGATAACGCGCCCTTTTCGATGTATCGTGAAGCACCTCGCCTGCCTCCTAAGTTGCCAGATAGTAATGGCTTGATATTGAAGGACTTGCCAATATATGTAATGGTATCTAAAAAAAAAAAATTAGTTTCTTAAAGCGGCATGCATACGGGTGGCATTTAACGGAAAGATTTATCGTTTCAGCTGTCGGAGAGTGATATTTATGATGGGAATAATCCCGGAGGAAGATTTTGAGGCCAAATTATAAAAACAAAACATCCGTTATAAAAATTTAAAAAAATTAGTGGTACAATGTAATAAGGAAAGTAGACCTTTAGCAATGCTTTCAAAACAGTCTACATGATGCACAGAAAAAAAATAATTGTTATCGGCTACAAAAAACTATTTGGTTGATGCTTTCCAAGGCGAAATTTTGTTGTTGGTGAAAAACAGATTGTGGCGCCCAATAACACGTAGATTGATGAGTACTTAAGCTATTTGGTGCTCACTAACATATTTGTTTATTGAAAAAAACATTTATTGGCTGCACACAAAATATTTACTTGGCAGCAACAGCATTCATGTTATCCACAGTAAAACATTTTGCTACGACCACGAAACTACATCCGTTATATTCTGCGCATGCGCTCTGGCATATTCGAAGCGGCCACCATCTGTCTGGCCACGACACCATATTCGTCTGTGTTCGGTTCTTTGCATCAGGTCACGAACTGATTCACGAGGGATAATCTTAAGTACTTGCTAATAGATTATATCGTTCCTTTATTCCAAGCAAGTAAATGTTACACGTAAATGATTCCAGAAAATGATCATTCCATGAGGGAAAGTGTGTACGCCTTTCCTTGTGTGCTACTCATTATAATTCTTTCCATACACGCTGAAGACATCGCTCTAACGCCGAAGGGGGTAGCGCAATAGAAACACTTTGAGCTTGCTGTTAAGATGTCAAAGGTTCGAATCCCACCAATGACGACTTTGAATTCAGTATTTAATTATTGTTGGACCACACCCACCTACAAAAGCCCACAACCCGCAAATACCTGTGTGTACCTTGCAAACCAGCAGCTATTGCTGCTATCATAGTATATGTTTCGCTGCGACTAACCGACACAGTACTGCCTACAAACACACTGAATGTATTGGTGACCACAAACGGCATTTTGTAGTTTCCACGAAATACTGGAATGACAAAAAAAATTTATTGGCAGCACAACATCTTTTGTCATGTCTATATCGACAAAATAATTTTGTGGTCGCCAACAAGATTTTTGTGGTCGGCACAAAACGGTTTTTTAGCGTGTCTGTTTTCTCGAGCACATTTTTAAAGGATTTTTTGTACTCGTAATTCAGCCCACGATTGTAACTGGGCCTTTTTGTTTTCCGCGCCCTTCGGCGACGTGAAATTATTTCACTCACGTATGCTTTCTTCTTGTGTAATACGTGTGCAGGCAGATAGCCGCCGTGTTAAGTACGGTTTATTAATTACAGCGTGTTCCTGGGACGTGAATAAAAGGGTTGGTTAGGGGGAAGGGAGGATCAGGTAGTTGAAGAGGAGGGTGGGAAAAAGGGGTGGACCTTTCTGTCCTTTTATCACGCACGTCCCCTGCCTAGGGCATGAGGGGGAGGAGGGTGTTGCGTTCAGACCGACCTGTGGTAGGAGGTGGACCTTATCTGTGTCAGCTTCAACCCCTTTCCACCCCCGGATCACGCATCCAACTCTGTCCCTTTCACATGTCTGCTGGGGTCTCGCGGCGCGTGTGAGCTCTGTCGTGGGGGAGATAAAGGCGAGACAGCCAACGCCCCTCCCTCCCTTTTCACCCTCCGCGAACATACCCTAAGCTGTGGGAGTTGCGAAAGATACACTGGCCGTACCATGGCCCGGGAATATCTTGTTAATTTATTACGCTTTCCCGGACGCATCGTCGAATGAAGCTTCGCAGAGAAATAACACTCGCCCGAAATACAACGAACCCGGGGAACCTTGAGAATGAGAGTTGGAGGGTACAGGAGGACTCGACTATTACGAAAGAAGGAAGTAGTAAAAGACTGATACTAGAGATAAAAAAAAAATGGGTTTAGGAACCAAATGTTTGTACCAGTAATAACACACTTAGACTGTTAATATGAGGTGTCCATTTCCAAAGAATGTCTTGTGTGAACACCCAAAAATGGAGGGAAATAAAGAAAAAAAAACTAATTTTAAGATGTGATGTTAAGGGATTTACTTGAAATGGGTAGTAGTAGATAGATTATGGGGCATCTGGCACAGTGGCATCTGGCAGAGAACTAGGCAGTGGCATAACATTTGACCTTGACCTTTGACGTTTGATCTTGACCTTCATCCACCAGGTACTTCATACTCTGTCATTCCATGCCAAAATAATGTTTCTAGAATTTTCCAGTTCATCTGCTGCCATTCCTTCATATGGCATCTGGCAGAGAACCAGGGTACCAGTCACCATCTTCATTCCACGATTTTCCTGATCTGTCACTCCACCTTGGGTGATGGCCATCATCTTGGGAGCCAGTAAGCCGCCATATTTGGAGCCAGCATGCCACCATATTGGGTGTAACTTTATTCTCTATCATTCCACATCGCCATATAGTTTTTAGAATTTTCAATTTTCCTGCCCTGTTATTCGACCTTGGTACCTCCTGCTCTGTCATTCCTTCTCGCATGGTCTCTCTCACTCCAACCGGATATTGTCTGCTGTTGGCTGCCATCTTGGATGTCCGTAGGCAGCCATATTGTTTGGTCTGCTACCATTTTGATTCTCATATCATCTACTAGGTGGTGATAGTATCGCCCACTATCTTCTTGCCCCCCAGGGGCATCATCTTAGTTCCCTTACTGTCTTCTAGGCAGCGCTAGTGTCATTTGATGTCGTCATCGGCTGCTAGGAGCGCTGGTGTCGCTTTATGTCGTCATCGGCTGCTAGGAGCGCTGGTGTTGGGTGGTGGCTAAGGGCGATGTTCCGTGTGTTTTATGCAGACACTCGCCTTTAACGATGTGATATGGTTTAATACACTATAAAAAGCTGTTGAGGTGAGGAGCAGCGAACTGCCGTGCCTTGGATTGGTTGACAGATGCTTCAGTCGACTGAGCCACCAGGAAATGGGTGCCAGTATAGATCTAAATGATGTATATATAAAATTACCATTGGGATATGTCTATTCAAAAGGTAATATAAAGTGCGAGATGCCATCAGTTTAAAATCATTGCTATGCATAAATCACGAACCATCCAGGCTAGGCCCTCAAAATTCTTTATGTAGGCACTATTATGCATCCTAATAATGTACATATGTTAAGACTGCAAGTAATTTTATATGCATAGTAAGCTTTCATTTGCAAACCATTAGTGTTAGGTCCTTGAAAATCAGTATCCCGGCACCAATGTGTCATATAAATAATGATATGTTTCTAAATATGGCAAGTACTCATTATTTTTGCTGATAATTTTTTTTCTTTATACTTGTACACATAAATAATATGTAAATAAGTTTTTTTTCTGTAGCAAAGCAAATGATAAGTGCTTTCCACACCTACATTAAAAGTGCGTGTGCCTACATACTGCGGAGGCAGTACCGTTAGTTTTCTCTATTCCAGTCTCGACAACACACATTCCAATGATGGCAGCGTGCCACATTTATCATAGACCAGGATGTCTATGAACAATTTTTTCATTTTTGTAAACTGTTTGTAGCAACGAATTGTCTTTAACATCGAAGGGGCGCATATCTATTGTACGGCATATTTTGTGTTTGTACTCGGAAACCAGTTCTGGTAATTTTCCCAACCATTTGTAGCTTCCTTGTGCTGAGAATTGTTTCCACATAGCTGTATTCAAAGTACGATAATACCTTTCGACAATAGCTCACTTCATACCACTATGTGTTGAATAATGATTGATCTTGTGTTTCTCCATTATATGCCAGAACTATAGATTATAGAACTTGCGTCCAAGATCGGCTTGCAGATTTTTTGGTGGGAATTTGTCACCCAAAACGAGTTCCATCGCTTTAGCAACATTTTTACCCCGTTTGGTTTTGAATGATACAGAAAAGGCGAACTTGCTATAGCAATCGATCACAGTCAACATATACTTGAATACTTTATTCACACAGGCATATGGAATCATTATAACCAAATCTGCCTGGTATAAATCACGCAATCCAAACACCATTACTTTGCTTCTTGGATAATTCTGTCTGGTCAGCTTGTGCAGTTCGCTAGCGATTTATGCCCGACTCATCGTATGTAGCCTCCTTCACACAATTCGTCCAGAATATTAGTAGTTTCGTTGGTGTGGGAATTGTTGCCAGCTCTTTGTGAAGCAATCAGCAGCCTCAATCTGCTGACAAGTTCGTTTACATCATCCCAATATACATACTCTAGATGATGTCGATCTTCGATTTTTGTCAGCAGATAAGACCCAGATAGTACTGATACCTGCCCAATGCTATGGTTTATAAGTAGGTATTGAATCTGCTCTCTGCGTAAGGCACCAGCAATTGAGGCTAGCCCTCCATGTTAGGGCGTAGGAATACGTCGACACTATTGTCTCTAGGTCCAATTTACTAAGAAATTCACCTCGTTTTTAGGATACCAATAAATCAGTTTTATTAACGCTTA
>NQII01000562.1:690826-714683 GCA_002778355.1 Clitarchus hookeri | reverse complement strand
TATATGCATATATTTTTAGATATAGAGTTAAACATTAATATTTAGAGAAAAAGTATAACATAATATTATTACACCATACTGAAACAAGTTGTAGCAAAAGTGTCAGACAAAAGCATGTACTTACAAAAAACGCAATAGTACTTATATATTCAGAAATATATATATAATAACATTTAACTATTATGTATGACTCGAAATAGAAGCCAAAAGTAAAGTAACTTAACTCTAATGAGCATTAAGCAGGTGTTTGAAACATCTCAATAGAAAACATGTTATATTTGATATACAAATAAATATAGCATATAAGCTTGTGTTTATAACACTTCGAAATAATACAAAATATATTTGATCAGAATAGTACTTTTACATACAAAATATTTTTAACATATAGATAGTTTTGTTTCTTTTCCATATGGTCCTTGGTATATCACAGCAAAATGGCTTGCACATAAATATCCAGAAAAAAAAAACATAAAAGTATGTTTAACAATTCAAATATTTTTACTTGTAAAGTGTATTCGAAAGTGAAGCCGAAAGTAAAATAAATATACTCGAAAGATATTAACCCGAAAGAAATCACATTATATTATTAAACAAAATTATAGCATATAACAAGCTAAAGGAAAATTATTTGTTTAGAAATAAACTTAACTTTTCGCTGCTAGGCCACCTGAGGTATACGGGATGATGGCTAGTAGGGTACTTAGTTAATTTTCTTTGCTGCAGACTAAGGGCACCACCTGTGGTTGTTGCATTAGGGGTAAACAAATACTCGTATCCTCCATTTGTTAACACACCAGTATTTCATTTGTCTGAAGGTAACATAGGTATTTACACACACTGGTGAGACTGAGCCTTCCTACAAGTCATAGGACTGAAGGACTGGTGGGCGGAATTCTATGCATCGGGGAAGGTTGTTTGAATCGAGACGTTTCTACTTATCTGTGATGGGGCCTCTCGGTATGGGGCTGCCACTCGTTTCCGGGATTTGACTCATAAGTTCTCGGCACTTTTCCCATCACACGACTGCCTACTCTCGTGTTTCCTTCGCCTCCTGTCTCGGCCTAACTCGTCTCGGGGCTGTGCCGCCGAACAACTCCCGTCTCAGCTGGCTACAGTTGACTCGGCCGGGATCCGGAACCTGGCCTCGACTGTTCACCCGACTGCAGCTTCTCTGCATGCGATAAGACTGCCTGACTGATTCTCAC
Source organism: Clitarchus hookeri (assembly GCA_002778355.1). Taxonomy (NCBI): domain Eukaryota; kingdom Metazoa; phylum Arthropoda; class Insecta; order Phasmatodea; family Phasmatidae; genus Clitarchus; species Clitarchus hookeri. The sequence continues at coordinate 713,475 of NQII01000562.1, read as the reverse complement.
TCACGGTCCAGCGCCTCTCGAAGGCGCGAGAACAACTGCCTCTGAACAACTGCGAACAACTGACCTCCTGCCTCGTTTGCTCCTGAATTTAACTCGTGTCCTGCTATATTCAAGTTAGCTGTCAGCAGTTTCTAGAGAGAGAAATCGGTAAATCCCCTGTGTACCTCGCGCGTTTTTGTGAATGATTTTGCGTCTTCTAAGCAGCTTGTATGCTCCAACTAGGTCGGAGGGAGGGTGTAGTTACTGTGGCGGGAATTCCTCGGAGCTGGGTCTGCACTAATTCTCGTCGGGGGCTCCCCTAAATCCTTCGTCAAGGGCCGAATATCAGCTATTTCTCGGGACTTACCTTCTTTCATTCGGCTTTGGTTCTTCCGCGCGTGTCCTTACGCGTCAGGACTGTCCCGAGGGTGTTTCCCCGGATGTTTCGTTGTCAGCTACCTGCCCTGGCTGGTTGGCTGCCTGCCCTGGGTAACTATAGCAGGGTGTGGAAACAGCGCAATGCCTATCCCATGTAACCGCCACGCGTCAAACTGATTGCCATGTAGTTGTTGCAAGCAAGTTTCATGTAATTTTTCTGTTTCACGCATTGCTTGGCATAGTACAGGCACCCGACTTATCAGTTGCAAGGCAGCGTGGAGAAATAAAAATATATCTGCCTCAGACATCCTGTCTCCATTGATTCAGGCCACAATGCTACTGACCTGCGAGTTAGCAACCATCCGCAGGCTTCAGAGCTGGAGGCAGGCATGACCAGCCAATAGCAGACTGTACTGCCTGCACGACCGTACTTGGCGAGCCAGCACGGTGCATTTCTAGACTAAGAATGCTTGCGCCTCGCCCAGCCACACCCTGAAACGAACTTGATTCGGTATGTATAAATCCGTCTATGAAAGACCGAACCAAGGCTCGGAACGCTCATTCTGTCCTCATCCGTCTCGTCTGATCGTCAGAGTACACCTGCTCCGTCACGACTTCGCTGTTAATTCTACGAATCGCACTGAGATTCTCTGAAGGCCATAGTTTTCGCTCAGAGTTGAATCTCGACCAGGTAAATTATAGTGTAAATGTAATATGAGAATGGTTGTTACAGTCGTGAAATTTTTATAAAGTCAAGTTTATTAGTAACGTATAGTAAAAAGGACTAGAATGATGTTATATATATATTATGTTGCCTGCTAATGTTGAAACTTCTTCAGGGGTCCGCCTAACGATCTTAGAAAAAAAATTTATGTTCTTATAGTTTGTGAACTACGTTGAATTTAATACCCGCTGTTTTTAGGAGATGTATAGTGTTGCTACGTAATTTGTCTGTATTGTTGCCCTTTTATTATGTTTCAGCCTATAGCTACTCCAGTAGTTTCTACCTATCGGTATTTTGTACTATAGCTTCAGTAAAGTTTACTTAACTGAAAAAAATAATGTTTTATCACGAGCGAACATTTTTTTTTCTGTCAAACAGGAAACTTTTGGCTCACATGTTGAAAAAAAAAATGTATGGTTATTAAAAAAAAAATATTCTCATATTAATTACAACGTTTAACGCATGATTTATGTTAGTGCACGCGACTTTGGGTTGTAACTGATTGAAAGTTACCGCTAGTGATTGTATGTACACGCATGTTCACAAAAATGATGAGGAAATGCGACTGATTTTAAAAGTATTTGCAATTGTATTACGTAAAGAATTTCAGTGCGTATATTAAAATATATATATGAACTTTATAATTGTGCAAGACGCACAAAACTATACATTAATTCCTCTTAAGTGTGCTACGTTTAAGAGTACTTTTTAAAATATGGTCTTTTAAAATCTGTGCGTAGTTCACTCTCGGAGCTGAATGAGAATATTACACAGCGCCGAGTTGTGACCCCGCGTGGCGAAGCTGGTTCAAAATACGCATACGAGTCAGTTTTCTCTCTCGGGTGCGCTGTACCATTGTAACACGCCCGAGCGGTCGAGTGCGTCCGATGCCGCTTGCTGTTACAGACTAGATACATATACAGAGATGAAATGACATTATGGTTCCTTAGAGTATACTTGTTCTGTGTGAGGTTCTGGGAATGCGCCGTAGTAGTATGATAACGTTCCTTCTGGGCCAGTGTATTAAAAATTGGAGCTGTGACTGTGGCTGACGGTATTCGGCTCGACTCGGACGAGCTCGGCAATATTCGGCTAGACTCAAGGGGGGCTCGGAAGCCTTCCACTCGAGTTTGTCGAACGTACCCGAAGGTACTCGCAGACACGACCACTAATTATTCAAGCATATATTTGTTTCTGGTAGCCATGTTGGTTTTATAGGCATACGTTATGTCAAAATGTAAATATTTTCGTTTTTGAATGTTATTATTTTTAAATTAAAAATAAACATAACATTTTAAATGATGCAGAGTGTAATACATTTTTTATTCCTCTATTTCATTCTCCAGTATATTCCTCAATTTAATTCCTCAATTTATGGTACAGTTGCTATAGTTTTCATTATTTCGTTGAAAAGTGCACTGGTAACTCGTGTTTTCAGCATTTTCTCCTAGTGTGTGATGATGAGGAAAAAACGATGACGGCACACTGTGTGCTCGTGATTGCCTGTTGGCCGACCATGTGACATCTCGGGCGCTGGGGGTACATAAGGCGGGCATATACGCACTTCGTCTCATCTGACCTTCAGTCAGGCATACGGGAGTAATCCTACCGATGGCTACAGGCTGCATATAATATATAACCTTAGTTTAATTAATCTCAAGACTAGCTGTNGGGATTCGGATGGGGGGGGGGGGGACCTGCCCCATTGCGCTCCTCCCCCCACCAGAGTGATGCGCAAGTGTCACTCTGGTTAAACCAGCGCCAATTTAAAGAACAATGACCCGCCCCCTCTCTACTAGTACTTTTCTTATAATAAAAAGTATGATTCCTATCCGTCTGTCTCCTGTAGCATTTTCTGTTAAATATGATAATGCATTAAGCAATTTTTAATTCTTTCCTGTCGAAAGGGTTTTTACTGTGACTATCCCGGTTTTCCCTTTCTCTTCTAAATATAGTTTAGCTATAAGTACACTTAGGGAGGTTCTCATGGCCAAATGCCGGCCATGGCAGCCCAATCCCTCTTTGCCGCGATGCATGTCTCTTTGCATGATTCTCCCTTTCTTGTAGGTGTATGGGGCTTAGCCCTGAGACTCACTTAACTCCCGTCCCTACCGCGGACTCACATAACACTTAGTTTTAGGGTAGTTAGTTAAAAAAAAAATGCTTCGTCTGATGAGAAAGGTGATAGACCGTCTTCTCTTCTGACCATCTTACTGTTCAGTTCGGTAAGATTTTTTTTTTTTAATGTTCGGCTGTTCCATTAACCTTTGTAGGGAATTATCGAGCGTGCTCGTAATTACGAATTTATTCCATATTGGATGGTGCAAAAAAATTATTTATACTTTTTTTTCGTTTAATTTACCCTGCATAGATCACGATGAAGCGTGCATTTAATGGTGTGCATGTGAGCGGCATCCCGACCTCATATTTGGCTGTAAGATCAAAGGCCCCAGATAAGCTGCCTATATTGCCATCGATGCCATTCGCGGTATCCTCGTCGGAATCTTCAATTAAAGTGGTGACATTTACTGTGCCGTTACATCGTTACACATGTCGCTTCTGCAATAAAACATTCATGTTCATCCGAGATGCTCGAAGGCAAGAAAAGTATGGACGTGCGAGGAATACAGATCGAGTGACATGCAAGTGAGGAAATTGCGAATTGTCATTTGCTAGAAACGATATTTTGCAGAGGCATGCGGAAATCTGCGCGGCTGTTGTACCTTCACCTACCGAAATCTGCAGTGTACAGTCTCCTTCACCGCAGCGTATGAGTGTACTTCTCACAAAACCAAGCGTTCAGGATGAGCATACACCATTGCACCAGCGACCATCAAGCCCAAGAATCGTGGCAGCGTCTGGTTTGGGTAATGACATTGGTTTCGTAAAGGCTGAAATGGCAATCTAAAGACATACAGTGCTCTAAACAGGGATGACTCGTCAAAAGATATTTGTACTTTCTTGTCGTCAATTGAGAAAAATATCGTTAGACAGCTCACCGAAGAAATGAAGAAGCACGCGGGCCCTTGAAATTCTACATTTGGCTCGAGTGCGATTATACAAAACCAGCTCCGTTCGATGAAGGCACAGACAAAAGAGCATTTAAGACGATAAATATGCCAATTCATGCGATATTGAGGAGGCGGTGCAAAATAGCTTAGAAAAAATACGAACTGAAGAGATGCAATACAAAGAACGCGGTTACGGGTGGAAACTGACGTCAGTAGACCTGCCCGCTTCCATAAAGAATAAACATGCTCCCATAAATCCGAAAAACGCAAAAGACAACATGTGTTTCAAATGGACCTTTCTGACAGGTTTTGTAGAAGGCGAACACCCTGAGCGAGTCGACCACCGCTATCACAAACTGGAAACAAAATTTTATTCGCTGTTAAGAGCCGTCCAAATATCTTCACTCCCTCACTCACTCACTCGCCAACTATTTTATGGGTGGTTGTTTCTTGTACCATGGATTTAGTGACACCCTTTCCATAGGTTCCAATGTGTCAGTTGTTATAAGAAATTCGTAAGCACTTTCACGACATAAATTTCCTCCTTTCCAACTCGTGAAATGAAAAATTAATGTGTACGTTAAGGGGTTAGCAGCTCTCGTCGACAAATAGCATGCGAGCGAAAAGTAGTCACCACTGGAAAATATTTTTCTGGTATTCTTGTTTGCTGTGTCAGGCTTCTAATCTGCTCGGTTATAGCCACGGCTCTCGCGCTGTCTAATGGGATCCAGAGGAATGCCACTGATGTCCCCCTTCCTCGTGGCCTTGCTCGAGCTCGCAGAGTTTACGCACCGATAACCCGNAACGGCCCGTCGCAACCCCGTCGACCCATCAGTCACTGTCAGCTACCACACAGTGCCTCGCCCCCGACCGAGATCTGAGCACGACGCGCCCAGTCAGGACGTCGACCTCGATCACCCGCTGCCATTTAGCGTCCTCGGCCTGAGTCGTCTCGTGACCATTTGACGATAATTCATTTCCCTTAATGGCGTTGGCCACCAAAAAAAAGAAATTGTTATTTTATAATTGCACCACACTCTTCAACTTGTAGACATTATAACTAATTACTCTTCCCTAAAAAAAAAAACACTGTTTTCGACCACATTGGTTTTGCATAAATACATATTGAAATCAAAATTTAACTGTTTTAGAAATTTACAAATAATGAAAACTAACTAACGTAAAGGAAATTAGATATTTCACATCCAAGAACTACTCTAAGACGTCTATAAAATCGCACAAGGAATTTTTTTTTTAATTTAAAGAAAATTGCTGAAAATTAGGAAATTCTTCCATAATTTTTTATTTGTAGCTGCCCCAGAATATCAGTAAATAACTTTTGCTAAGCATACCTTAAAATTAATTAAGACAGTATCTTTCAGTTGCTTTTGTTAAATTTTATGCAGATAGTGTATGNACCTTAAAATTAATTAAGACAGTATCTTTCAGTTGCTTTTGTTAAATTTTATGCAGATAGTGTATGTTATTTCTACGTTGCAAAAACAGTAAAACTTTGACTTTGTCATGTCATTGTACAACAACTATGCGATACGAAACAAATTTATATGAGGAAGAAGTAGTGACAGATAATATATACAAGTTAAACAGTGTGGTACATATTTAAATAAGAATTTTTTTTCGTGGCGAACGCCCTTAAGGGCCTTGCCATATTGATTTCTAGCTTTCTATATTTTTGAAAAAGAAAATTCCAAAAGTACACATATACCCTTTTAGATATTGCCCTTAATTATACAGCAGTACAGAAATAACGACTGAACTACGAACTCGTATATATGACACAATATTTATTTGCAAAATTTTGGCAGAATTAATATTGCGGCGTCGTTGTGAAATCATTGTTCCCTTAAAATATTGGGCCTTTAACTATAAACTTAATGTCATGTAACATTATTTTAGCATCACTTGAATTTTCGGGCATTTCAGAATCACTTGAATTATTGGACGTACGTTTAAGCATTATGAAAATATTATATATATATATTAGTAACACTTGAATTATTTTGCTTTACAACATCACTACAATTTAGACAAAGTATTATCCGTCTTAACATAAGTAACACCCGCAAGAATTTAGAAATAAAAACAATTTGTTGGGTGCAAGGATGCAAAATAATTTGAATGTAATGTACTCTTAGCGAAACTGAAAACTAGATTTTAGGACAGCTGAACATTTGACTCGAAGTAGAAGAGATGCTGAAATGGGAGAAAAATTACAAGGAACAAGTTGAACTACTAGAAAACCCAAAACNAATTTAGAAATAAAAACAATTTGTTGGGTGCAAGGATGCAAAATAATTTGAATGTAATGTACTCTTAGCGAAACTGTAAACTAGATTTTAGGACAGCGGAACATTCGACTCGAAGTAGAAGAGATGCTGAAATGGGAGAAAAATTACAAGGAACAAGTTGAACTACTAGAAAACCCAAAACAGAAATTGTAATTAATGTAAAATGAATAAAAAATTGAGAGTAGGAAACTGAAATTTGTAGGAAAGAATCATAAAAGTATTTCACAGCCAAAATAGAAAGGAAAGCGCTAAAGTAAAAATACGAATAGAAAGTCCTTGGAAAACATTCTTGGTATACATCATGATAACAAGGTACAATAAATGTTCCCTCACGACAGAAGAAGCAGCCAAAATGAGAGAGTGGTTGCTTCAACCAAGTTTCCAAAATATAAGGGAATTATCATATTGTTTCCGTGTTTGGATTCGTTTAAACTGGTGAAATTGCATTCGCGATATTCTATCATCGGATAGTAAGGGAAAAACCATTTTATGCCGGTTTTCTTAGCATGTACCACCAAATTTATTTAGCAAAGATTTTTTCTTTATATTGGGACCTCGCCTTATTACTTTTGGGCTTATAAACTCTTCCGCTTTCATTGTGGAAGATAAAGCGGGAAGAAGCATAAAAATCAAATTATAATGGACTTTCATCAAAACTTGCACAAAATATTCGTGGCTTACTCGAGACCCAAGTCAAAATATTAGCAGAATTCTCAATGCAATATGNGGACTTTCATCAAAACTTGCACAAAATATTCGTGGCTTACTCGAGACCCAAGTCAAAATATTAGCAGAATTCTCAATAAATTTTAGTCAATGGTTTCTATCAGTAAAACAGTAAAATATTATAGTCAGAAAATTCAATTAATATGCAACTTTCAAATTTAGTGATAGTACACGAGAACTATCAGTCACTACAAATGTAAAATTACTAGTAATTCAGTGAAATTGAGTTTCTGATGGAATAAGTCCGGTATCAGCAATTTCACTATAAAAAAATCTGATTTTTTCTTTACTAGCAAATTTAAGGTGATATGGGACAGTTATAATTAAGGACTTGAAAATTTTGCGAAGACATTTTCCGGGACGATATATTTCAAACACATGTACGTTTCGGTCATGTTTGCAAATCACAGTTTATTAGAAAACGCCCAGGTGACTGACCTCTGAGCCGATAGGAGACTTGCACGGAAATAAGCATCGAATCCCACGCCATCTGGTTTGAGGTAAAACTAGCTGCACAGTGGGTCAAAAACAAATGAAAACAAATGAAGGCTGAGGCTCGAAAATACGTAGGACCATGGAGTCTGTACTACAGATTGTTTAAAGTGCACAATTTTCCTTTCCCTACGTATCATTAAATCTTCCTCAAAACATAATTAGTATGTTTTGAAAATTAACTGTAACATTTTTAACGCCCCGATATACACCAGCTTATCTTTAACTTTTGAAAGGTACACGTGCCTTGTCTGGAGTTTCAGGAAATGCCCTCTCGCACAAAACCACAAGCAAAATACATTTTACCTTAACAGAAGTATAAAACACTGGAGATACATTACATATTCGGGGAACAACCAAAAACATCATACATGGGATGATTTTTTTTTAAACGTTTTATTTAAAGAAAGCGTAGATACTCTGAACAGACTACAGTTTCCATTTGCCTGTGGAAAACGCCATATTTATTTGAATGCAAATGCTGTATTATTCCAACGTTTACTCCCAAAAAAATAGATTCATCTTATTTTCGCATACTAACCTTTTTGTAGGTGTTTATGTTTGCTTGAGCATTAGCAAATAGCGGTAAATATATTATGACTAGACAAAAATATATTATGGTTTTAGGAGGTACTTAAGAGGCATTATCAGCCCTTATACAGTTTTAGTCTCATAACAGAAGATTCAAGGTCATTACTGAAAACGTTTCCTCGTAGAAGCACTACATTTGACAGTTCTATGGAGCTTTTTGTATGTGATTGTTAAAAGGTGTTCACTGGTTGTGATTAAAAGTTGAAAATTAATTAATGTATAAAATTTTTGTATTAAGTTAGTTGTTGTATAAATATGAGTGAATATTCCATATATTATGCCCGTATTGATGAGTAAGGTATTAAGCTAAGCTTCCATTGTCGCGTGTTTCAATAAATCCTCCGTAATTTGAATCAGGAAGAAATAAAAAAATTAAATGTGGTGGGTGATTCGGGCTATTAAAAACCCCGGGAGTATAGTTCTTGTGTCACTTTAAATGTACTTCTTGATAAAGACGGGACTCGCTGGCCTAGATCCCCCACCCTCCCCCCTTCCTCCTACACACACAAACACACACTTACTTGCACCTCGACTTCGCAAATGTAATGAAATTAAACGACTGCGCAGATNAATGAAAACAAATGAAGGCTGAGGCTCGAAAATACGTAGGACCATGGAGTCTGTACTACAGATTGTTTAAAGTGCAAAATTTTCCTTTCCCTACGTATCATTAAATCTTCCTCAAAACATAATTAGTATGTTTTGAAAATTAACTGTAACATTTTTAACGCCCCGATATACACCAGCTTATCTTTAACTTTTGAAAGGTACACGTGCTTTGCCTGGAGTTTTAGGAAATGCCCTCTCGCACAAAACCACAAGCAAAATACATTTTACCTTAACAGAAGTATAAAACACTGGAGATACATTACATATTCGGGGAACAACCAAACACATCATACATGGGATGATTTTTTTTAAAACGTTTTATTTAAAGAAAGCGTAGATACTCTGAACAGACTACAGTTTCCATTTGCCTGTGGAAAACGCCGTATTTATTTGAATGCAAATGCTATATTATTCCAACGTTTACTCCCAAAAAAATAGATTCATCTTATTTTCGCATACTAACCTTTTTTTAGGTGTTTGTGTTTGCTTGAGCATTAGCAAATAGCGGTCAATATATTATGACTAGACAAAAATATATTATGGTTTTAGGAGGTACTTAAGAGGCATTATCAGCCCTTATACAGTTTTAGTCTCATAACAGAAGATTCAAGGTCATTACTGAAAACGTTTCCTCGTAGAAGCACTACATTTGACAGTTCTATGGAGATTTTTGTATGTGATTGTTAAAAGGTGTTCACTGGTTGTGATTAAAAGTTGAAAATTAATTAATGTATAAAATTTTTGTATTAAGTTAGTTGTTGTATAAATATGCGTGAATATTCCATATATTTTGCCCGTAATGACGAGTAAGGCAATTAGCTAAGCTTCCGTTGTGGCGTGTTTCAATAAATCCTCCTGAATTTGAATCAGGAAGAAATAAACAAAAAAATTAAATGCGGTTGGTGACTCGGGCTATTAAAAAACCCCGGGAGTATAGTTCTTGTGTCACTTTAAATGTACTTCTTGATAAAGACGGGACTCGCTGGCCTAGATCCCCCACCCTCCCCCCTTACTCCTACACACACAAACACACACTTACTTGCACCTCGACTTCGCAAATGTAATGAAATTAAACGACTGCGCAGATTTACCTGGTGCTTGTCTCGCCACACGCCGCTGGTTTTGGAATGTCACTGCGAGTAATTAGTGTTACCGCTTCCTCGAGCGCCGGCTCCAACCAGCCACGGCCGTAGTTCATTAAGGAGAGAGAGATAGAGAGTGATTACCAGAGCTAAGCGTGGAAGGATCACAACGAGCTGGCCCTTGAAGAGGAATCCTTACGGGAGATGTGAGGCAGACTATATCGAAAATACCTTCCTACAAGGATAAAAAAAATGTTTCTCATGTATACACTCTAAAGTCTAAACAGTAAACATTCTTCTAAATAAGCGAATTTAACTGCAGGTCTGTTGAAACTACGCCACTTAAATCGGTAAAATTCTATTGAGAGTAGGGGCCGCGGTGGTGTGGTGGTTAGACTACTCGCCTCCCATCAACCGTCTTCGATTCCCGGTAGGGACACCCCCCGGATTTTCACACGTGGTAATCGTGACGGGCGATGCCACTGGTCGGCGGGTTTTCTCGGAGATCTCCCATTTCCCCCACCACCTTGCATTCTGGTGCTTCTCCATACTCACCTCGCTTTACCCTCGACGGCTCTCAGTACCTCTGCGTTAAGAGTCACTCAAATCTCTTCACTCGCTCTACTGAACATTTTAGTTGTTGGTATTCAATGTTTGATAACGATTTTGATAACGACTAGTGAATTGCACTGACCTGGCAGTCAAATCTGAGTGCACTACACTGATTCGCCAGCCGATAACAGCTCATTAACTGAATTTTCAGTAAAATAATTCTACTTATTGAAATCACTGATTCAGATTTAAAGTGTATATTAATGTGTGATTAATTCCTACTTTATTTATTATTTTTGGCTGGAGATATCAGCCTGAACGTCTTATTTACTGGGGGGTTGTTTTTAACAAAGAGTTTAAATTTACATTGCAGAAGAATGCTAGGAGCAGTTTATTATTAAGTCTGCTGAGTTCAAAATAATTTACCATAATGTCCCAACACTGAGAAAGTAGCGATTCAGTGTTCGAAAGTTATAGATTAATTTCTCGAAAACAGTGGCGTTTGCTGTAAGAATACGAGGCGGCCTTTTTGTTTGCCATGTAATTTAGATNAGATTAATTTCTCGAAAACAGTGGCGTTTGCTGTAAGAATACGAGGCGGCCTTTTTGTTTGCCATGTAATTTAGATCATTAATGCGCATGGAACATCACCCTAGATTATAAAAGGTCGTTTATATTGCCACCCAATCTTTGATGATTTTCTCTTTTCCATTTCGCAATGCACTATCCAGAAATTCATATTTTTTTATGTGTCATTGATTCTGTCTATGTTACTAGCATCCCAGTTAGGTCTGACAACAATGCTGGAGAATGAATGACGGCTGAGGGAGATCGGAAATATCTGATTTAATACACTCTTAACTTTAATCAGGGAGAATTGAGCCAAATAAGTGAAAACAGTGAAAATTGAGCGACTGATAATTAATGCCATATAACTAGGGGCAGTGATATTTCGAGAAAATATTTCGATACAAGATACAGTCCAAAGCACTGTAGGGTCGTCCAGCTTCTTTGATTGGCTAAAAAAACGTTCTGGCCCATGTAAACCGTCTGCGCACGAATCACGATGGTTCAGTGTCGGAGTTACTTAGTTCTGAGTGGCTTGGTCAAAGACGGACACGGCACCAGCAGCCAATGCAGGTATAACAACAGCTGAGGTGTTTATATAGTATTTAAGTCTACTGTGTGCTCCGATTTTTACGCGAAAAGTCATTGGCCCTACAGATAACTAATAAATATGGTCACTGAATTTCACTGAATGTCAATAATTCCACTGCTATAAGTCACCTGTTCTCAGTTCATTTCCTTGATTTGTCAGTCGGCAGTAGATTAACTGACTTTCAGTGAATGTTATTTCACTTATTTATAACACTGACTCAGGTTTAGAGTGTAGTAACAATGATTCACACTCATGTGTGCAAAAACAATACTATGAAGACGAAGAAATCATACAAAAGAAACGAAACTCGTGAGAAATGGAAGGCAGGGTATGATATGCAAATTATTGGAATGTGAGAAGGATTGCGCATACTGCACAGAAAAATGTCTAAGGCTGTTGCAACAAAGAAACTACTATCCAATCGTTTCTTTGAACGTTTAGGTGTTAACAATTTATAATGTCTTATATTACTATAATGCCAACATTTTGTTGAATTTTTAATGTTAACAATGCCTCAACTAAATATTGTATGAAGATAAAAATAACAGGAATAACAATATATCTGTGTTACTTCGACTTTAAAGATGTGTCCAGCCAACACCAGTTTACACTGATTTGACAATTTCAAATAGCGGATGCTAGTGAACAGCACTGTAAAACATTTCTAGTAAACTTCCTAAACTCTGATGGAAGTTTTGAACTTATACACTGTACGGAAATACTATGATATATCAGGCTGCAAATACAATAATGTTTAGCACCGCCACAATATATAATTGGTAACTTCCCTATGCATTTTACTTTTTCCTGAGAAAATGTAAGAACACTACCATGGATGTATGAGGAAAACCTTTACCACCCCTCTATTATTACTATATTTGTGAACAATTTCTTATAGTGAGTGATAACCTCGTAAAATTAAATAACTGTGTTTAGATTTCAAAGCATAGAATGATAACTAAATGTAACGTAGATCAACTTTCAAACATTGCAGAGCAGTTTTCGTGTGCCAGTTATGCATTAATTTGTATAACATAAAGTGTTTCCCCTTTACGAAAGAGTACTGGAGTCAAAAGTCATATGTATCGAAATAGAATAGTTGGGAGGACGATGGGTTTAGTGAAATGGAGTTTGTCATGAACACAAGGCACGGGTTTGATATTCCTCGTGCCTTTATTATTTTTCTTCATAGGTAATATTTATTTTTGTGGCAAAATAATTTCACTTGATTTATTTTACATAGGAATTTCTTTTCGAAGCCACCGAAAGACAACAACATTTTTAACACAAATGTTAGCATCAATTCAAAACAAAATTTGTTTCACCGCAACGTAAACACCACCTTAATGTTGACATCACAGTACTGAGGTAACATTTTTACAAAATTACATAATATTACGGTTACATAAATAGTAAAGCAGTATATTACATTAACAGTAACATTACTTACTGATGGCTCATGTATAACATAAAATTTACTGTACTCGTATCATTAATACTGTTGGCACAACATTAGCCTTTTTCTGTGCATTTCTAGAGATGTAATTTCATCACCATACCGTAAAGTCAAATCTTAAAATTTTCAATAATGTCTATTATCTTTAAAGTTTAATGGCAATTAGGTTGTAGGATATATGTGAGCTTCTAAATTGATTGTATCCATAGCCAAATATAAGCCTAAGGAACAAATGTAAAGAAATAAAAATCCAGACAAACACCAAATAATGAAAATCAAATAACTAGGAACTACAGTAAAGAAGAAACCTTGCTTCGGCATGTCGTCAATCACGTGGCTGTAAATGTTTGTACACAAAAAGGATAAATTTCATTCCGTTTCTTAAGCACACACTCGCATACGAATGCGCAGTAAAGATTGACACGTATGTCCATCCATATAACCTCGTCGCTTGTGATGCGCGCTGGCTTTGGAGTAGGCCACGATTGGCATAAACAATGGATTCGAATATCTGGGTGCGTTTCCGCGGCAACGGAACGAGCACTGCGACAATCAAAACATGATCAACGAAACATAAATAACCGCCGTGGGGAAGCAAACAATGAAGTGAATTCAGAAACAATCATAATATTTCAGCGAATCAACATGCGAGCCACGTACTTGACACGTTACCAACGCAGATGAGTACTCATAAATATTATTCTCACGTTAGAATAAACACTTAGGACAGTGAGAATACGTGATTAAAAAAATACTCGGTTGGCAACGCGTGAGTCGAGAAGATATATTATTATATATATATTATTCCCTTTACTATAAATATATACTTAAAATATGTAAGTGGTATACGACAGTGATGCCTGATTTTCACGGTAAGATTTACCCAAAGGTAAAACTTTGGTATCCTATGTGTAGGGACAGTGACTTTTCACGTAAAAATCGGAGCACACAGTAGACTTGCACGCCTCAGCTGTTTTTATACCTCCATTGACTGCTGGTGCCGTGTCCGTCTTTGACCAAGCCCCTTACGACTAAGTAACTCCGACACTGAACATTCGTGAATCGTGCGAAAACGGAAAAATGGGCCAGAACATTTTTTTTAGCCAATCAAAGAAGCTGGACGACCCTGCAGTGCTTTGGACTGTATCTTGTCTCGAAATCTTTTCGCGAAATGTCACTTCCCCTAGCTATGTGCGAACCTATTGTTTTCCTTGGTTACCAGCACCTAGTCATTGCGTAGTGAAATTTTTCTTACTTGACTTAATTATGTTACTGANTTCCCCTAGCTATGTGCGAACGTATTGTTTTCCTTGGTTACCAGCACCTAGTCATTGCGTAGTGAAATTTTTCTTACTTGACTTAATTATGTTACTGAAAACACTGGACGTTTGCGATTCGCCCTAAGGGATCCGCTTACCGCGGGAGCGATAAGGGCGACCCCAACACGCACGCCTAGTGCCGCATCGCTCCTATCCGCAAGGCTCTGAGCTGCCGTGCAGTGTTCTCGTCGTGCTGCGTGTACCTATGGGACATTAGACGGCGACCCTGAATTTTCATTGGTGGAAAGTATGGACCAAAGGTGAGTGCAGGTCCCTGTAATAATTTTGCATGTTCCCGACCAGTATACAGGGAGTCCCAATAAAATGTACTCACCCATAAGGTGGCTACAATTCAGTGCTGTTAATTGCTTTTGATGTCCTGCCGTTACTCGTGTACGTTAATTTGATTCATGTGGTTGTACTCTACGTCAATATCGTTCATGTCAATTATTATGCATGTACCTTTGTTAATAAACACGGCATTTATTGCCATTTAACAGGTGAGTATATTTTATTGGGACATCCTGTATTTTAAAATACAGGATGGAAAAAAAAAAAGCAGTTTTGAGGTCGAGGAATAGTATTTATAATATGCTTGACTTTTTTGGAGTGTCATCAGTCCCTCGCATAAAGTGTAATTTCTTTTGGTNGTAAAAAAAAACCAGTTTTGAGGTCCAGGAATAGTATTTATAATATGCTTGACTTTTTTGGAGTGTCATCAGTCCCTCGCATAAAGTGTAATTTCTTTTGGTATATCGATATAATGGGAACACATAAAGTGGATTCATATAAAAAAAATGCGCATTCAAACACTTTGCAACGCAATACAAGCGACAGGAAAGTTCTCCCTGAACCGGGTAAACAATTAGTATCATCCAGTACCGAAAATGGATCAGCTGAAGTGTATTGAATTACGAATGGTCATAATTTTTTTTTCTCGCGAAAATGAGTTATCCCTTTCTATCATGACAGCAACATAATTTCACAATCGACTTATCCTTTTTTTAAATAGAGATTTGTGTTCTGGCGCATGCGCAGAAGTCAACGAAATACGATCATAAACGCTTTGCAAAAAAATTAAATTTATTGTTCGTAGTGGTTTATTAAATTAAACAACCAACGTGAATGTCAGTCGAAACATGGAGAACTGCAACAGCGCGAAGCAAAGTATTCATTTTTCCAATAATAACAATTTTCTGACAAGGTATTTGCGAATTTCGCGAGATGTTTCATTGCAGTGGGGCAGTCAACGCCTCATGTATATTTCTCACGTTTTTGCAATCAGAACTTTGCGTAAACAGTAAGAATACAAAAACTTATACGCGATGGTAGTTTTACACAGAAATTCCCGCGAAAAAAAGGTTCCAGCATAGTCTATAAATTAGGTTCAGTGGAAATCCACTGATTTGCAGTGAAATTCAGCTACTCGAATAAATTAAAATGGCTCCACTTAGAATCGATGGAAACCCACTCATTGTTTAAGTAAAATGCTTTAACTGGTTGGATAAGTAAAAGCCAACTGCAAGCGGTGAACAAAATATTGCTTTATAACTATATAATTACGAGAAATAAACATAACATGCAATTTAACGTACCTTTAAAAAAAATTGCTGTGTCCAGGATTTGAATCCATAACATTCCGCTTCCGGAACGTTACGTTACCAGTGACGCTACCAAACCAATGTTGTCGTAAGGGATAAAATATGTGCATTGTATTGTTTAATCAAAATTATGCAGCTTTAAATTGTATGTCCTTACTTTTCTTTTTTAGTTTAATCAGTAACGTTAGGTTTGTTAGAACAAGTAGTACGTATGGTTAGGGCCAGTGACTTTTCGCGTAAAAATCTGAGCACGCAGTAGACTTCA
Organism: Clitarchus hookeri; assembly: GCA_002778355.1. Classification (NCBI taxonomy): domain Eukaryota; kingdom Metazoa; phylum Arthropoda; class Insecta; order Phasmatodea; family Phasmatidae; genus Clitarchus; species Clitarchus hookeri. The sequence continues at coordinate 697,222 of NQII01000562.1, read as the reverse complement.
ATACTACATACACACCTCAGCTGTTGTTATCCCTCCATTGGTTGCTGGTGCCATGTCCGTCTTTGACCAATCCACTCAGGACTAAGTAACTCCGGCACTGAACCTTCGTGATTCGTGCGCAAACGGTTAACACGGGTCAGAACATTTTTTTTTAGCCAATCAAAGAAGCTGGACGACCCTGCAGTGCTTTGGACTGTATCTTGTCTCGAAATCTTTTCTCGAAATATCACCGCCCCTGCGTATGGTTGCTCTCGCTTCACCACATTTAATGCAGTTTAAACCTTCAAACCGAGCACTGCGATGGTTACGTGAAAACGAAAGACGTAAAAACGAAATGAAAGACTAAATGTTCATGTTGCCTCGTAAAATTTTATTACAAAATACGATCCGTTTATGCATAAATTCATTTCATACAGCTTGTTATAAGCTATTCGCGGTAAAGTGAGCGCTTTCGAAAGCCCTCTCATTTGGAATAACAGTCAATAAATATATTCTATTGTAGCCTTGGAAGTAAAATAAAATATGGCTGAAAGGAAAAAAAGTATCTAGGTTTCAAAACTGCTCACTTTACCGTGGAAAACCTATAAACTGATCCATCAGTCAAAAAATCAAATCACAGAAAAAACACAGAGAATGAAATGATTGATGTATCAGTGGAAAATATCACTAAATGAATAAGTGACGAAAAACTGGAATTTTTTTCCTTAAGTCTTCAGTTAAATTTACTGAAGTGACTTTCGAATAAATCAAGTGCAGTTAATCCTTCCATTGACACATTAATGAATAATTTGTAGTGTTGCCAATTAGAACTTTTTTGATGCGAGCTGTACTTAAACTGGCCAAGTAATTGTTCCGTTATCACACCCAATGAATTGTGGCCTTTGCGCTCTGCTATGCTTACATGAACCTGCCTTAACGTAGAGCAGTAGCATGGTTTAGCATTCGGCAGGCGCACCTGTTATTCGCCAGAAGATTTCACGACAAGTTCTGTTCCAACGCACCTTCAGTTCGGAACCACTTTCGTGATTGGATTATTCGAATTGTTACGCTGTTTTGTCTGCCTGCCTGCGAATCACGGACGGTCGGTATCGGAGAAACTTAATTCTGACTGGCTCTCTTCATGGAACAGACTGCCTTCACAGAAAGACAAGAGGCCAATAGTCGAATGGAGACTGCAAGTGTGGGCATAGGATACTGAAGTCTAGCATCTAGCATAAGTTACCAACAGGAGAGATCATTGGGCATCGAACCTCGCAGAGTACAGTACCGGTGAAATATAAGCTTCCTGTGCAACATGTTGACAATTGTCTACAATCGACATGAACGTGTTAACTGATTTAAACAGTAAGGTTCTTACTGATTCAATTTTAGAGTGTGACTAACATTGCTGTTAGCGTCCACTGGGCTTAAGCGGGCAATGTCCATTCCATCTTAGATTTTTCTTTAACCGTAGCTTACTTTTACATCAAATATTTAATAACGAGGGCTGTCAGGACATAGGACATCTTAAGAGATATGTTTAAGTCCACAATATTTCCCCCGTGTTATAACTAATTATATATTATTACTCATTCTCAAAGGAGAAAACAGACTGAAATCAGTCCACTTTGGTTTCATAAATTCTGTGAAGTTGTTATATATGTAATGTTATGGTAGGGATTTTCATATTAACACTTAACAGAACGTTAAACGATATACAAATAAACACATGATGGGGAAAAAAATCAACCACCTTAAGTTACCAGCTGAAAATTGCTACGTAATTTGAGGGAGAAATTGTGATCAAAAACGAACAAGGAGCCACGCCTTTTGTGTAAAATTCCCACATGAAAACCAGTATTTCGGATGATGAAAACATCCAAAGAGGAAACACGTGGTCTTTTTAACGCAAGCTTATCAATGACATCCTAAAAAAAATGCACTGCAGAAACGTATTAATACAAATTAAAATGTCCTGTTTGCGAAGCGTATTTCTAAAAAAATATTGGGAAACGCCATTTAAAACCGACAGAAATATTGCAAGTTTGGAAAGCGTAAAATACAACCCGGAAATGTTGTAATGGAATATTCATTATTGGCAATGTCGTTGCGTTTTTAACTCCATCGATCACTGCATGTCACGTCATTGCTCTATAGATGCTTCCTTTAACNTCACGTCATTGCTCTATAGATGCTTCCTTTAACAGTAATTGTGATGACGTTTTATAATAAAGTGTCCATTTTAGCGCTTCTAGAATTAAAAAGCCATGATGAATACCATAATATTTCCGAATTTTTATGCCATAGAGGAGACCTGCTGGAAATTGTCACCGCAGTTTCCAAACAAAACAACGCGTGAAAAACATAAAAAACTGGAAATAGCGGAAGTATTTCAGGGTTACGTTATAACAAACGCTGTTTCAATTTTGGCATGTTTCCTGATTTAGCATGTTTCCACCAGTTTCCAACTTTACGATGTCATAAAGAACAGGTTCAATATCCACGCTGTTATGACTACATTAAATTATGAAGAAAAAAAATTGTATAGAAAAATAGATCATGGCTTCGGGTGGAAACAAATAAAAAAAAAAATAGATCACTAAAATATTTCCAGTGAACGTCAGGTTACGTACAGGGAGAAACAGGGTGGGGGATATAAGGCTCCCAAGTCCCTCCCCAACCCCCAACCCCCTTGGATACAACACTGGTCTAAAATTATTTTTTCCCCAGTTTACGCAACGGAAAATTGTAGGAACGGTGTGTGAGAAGGCGAAGAGAATACGGGAAGACATTTAGGTTTTGGTTTGAGTCGCTTTCGGTGAGATACGATTAGACATTTAGGCGATTACGTAATTTAAGGTAGTTATGGGTATAGTGGAAACAACATCTGGCGCTACTAAAAGTCTGTTACCAGGTGCTTATGGGCGCACTGATATAACATGACCGGTAAAGTTCTTTTTTCCCCACGCAAGTCCATATTAGCTTTCCGAGGTTTGTTAAGGAAAGGGTCAAATTCACGGCGGAGTTCCAAACTTTTTATGGTGGTAGCGATGATCAAACATTTCAATGTTAGCAGTCTTCATGGTTATTTTTGAAAGACTTGTAGACTGGTTTGTTGCAATAAACACACACGCGTATGTGTGCGTGTGTGTATATACATATATATATATATATATATATAAACATGTGTATATGCAAGGCCAACTCAAAATCTTATGGGTGTCGGACCCCCATAAAAACTAATAACTGATATTTGTAACAAAACATTGTTCAACTCGTTCACATTGTCCNTATGGGTGTCGGACCCCCATAAAAACTAATAACTGATATTTGTAACAAAACATTGTTCAACTCGTTCACATTGTCCGTAATAGCAAATACCAAGTTGTAAAGATGAAAAAAAAAAAAAAAACGATGTAATCGAACGCTATAGGTTACTGTGTGACATTTGTAATCACCAAATAACAAGCCATATATATCGAAAATATGTTAAATGTAGAGCATTTTTTGCATATGTAAATTTTTTTAAGGTTTGAACTGTTATCTGGTGACTACACGATTGCGCGCCAAGCATTAGCCCACGGGGATTTTTTAAATTGCAAATGTTTTCGTCGGTACAACTTAGCTAGCATTTGTTATTACGGCTGCAAAAACCGAGAAGAATTTTGTATTTGAAATAAAATTACTCAAAAAATATAATGTGTAAAATGTTTTATTCGAGGAAAGTGTCCTTTCATACAATGCGTACGAGTTGAACAATGTATGGAACAATGACCAAATAATTATTTTTTTTAGGGTCCGAGACCTTTAATAGTTTAGAACGAAAAAAAAAACGTAACCTATCAGTATTGGCCAAATTAAAAAAATCGCACCTTTCACAACACGGTGTAAGAAGTCCANTCTGGTGGATTTGCGCGATAAATCATTGGAGGGGCGCGGGAAAGCGCGTGGAATTGGGAGCCGGGGACTTTTTTTTCCCCCGGATTCCCGCACGTCGAGCGGCTGCATCAGTCGGCGGCGCACCTCGTTACGTCGATGCTGCCTTATTGCCAAAAATAAATTAACGCGCGTTTAGGTGTTTCTAAAATAAATATCAAATAATTCACCGCACTTGGAAATTGGTCAACTTCAGTTCTTCTAAATCCCTTCAGGCGCCGATAACTGTATCGTGCAGGCGTTGGAACTAAACAAATTTTTTCTTCCGCACTGTGATGGTATTTCTAAAATTCTCCGTAATAGATAGGGAATGGATAGGGGCAGTGATATTTCGCGAAAAGATTTCGAGACAAGATACAGTCCAAAGCTTCTTTGATTGGCTAAAAAATGTTGTNGGGCAGTGATATTTCGCGAAAAGATTTCGAGACAAGATACAGTCCAAAGCTTCTTTGATTGGCTAAAAAATGTTGTAGCCCTTGTTAACCGTTTGCGCACGAATCACGAAGGTTCAGTGTCCGAGTTACTTAGTCCTGAGTGGCTTGGTCAAAGACGGACACGGCACCAGCAGCCAATGGAGATATAACGACAGCTGAGGTGTGTAAATAGTATTGAAGTCTACTGTGTGCTCCGAATTTTACGTGAAAAGTCACTGGCTCTAGGAATGGACTATTTAAAGAATTCATTTTAGCACAAGTTAGACATCGAACACACGTGCAGTTATGTTATGTTTGCAACTGGATCACAGTTATCAGACACGCGCACGTGAACTCTGGGCCAATAACAAACCTGCAAAGAAACAATCACCGAATATCGTGCCACTTGGGCTGAGGTGAAACTAACTACACACTGGGGCTCGAAAATACATAGGAGCGTGGAGTCTAGCCTACTGTCACTAGCGATTAAACAGTGATTTCTACTGATTCCTTGTCAATTCCACTAACCAGGCAATAAAACCTTAGTACCGTCCAGTGATTTTCCGGCGAACAACAGCTCATTAATCGAAGGTTCAGTAAAATAATTCTAGTGATTGAAATCATTTATTCAGTTTTAAATTGCGGGGCAAATAAATGTTATTTTTTTTCTATCTAACGGTGTATGCCCTGGGGCAAATTATGTTCTGGAATAACCACTTGCAAATGACTTGATGAGAAACTTCTAAATGCGTTAGTGAAGAGGTGAACATTTAATTGTCTGTTGCACTTTGCTCACGTCACGTCTTCATTGTTATTGCCCACTCAGAACTCACCGGCTTAGCAATCGAATGTATTTTAATGGCTCACTGTGTTGGAGAGTGCGATTAGCATCATATGCACCTATAACATAAGCCGCACTTGTGGCTATGTTGGTAAGTTAGTCACGCCTAGTAACGTATTTTATAGTTGGGAGGTTTTCTTCGCCTAAACGAAATCTTCTGGAGAATTAATATTTTATTTTATGCTCTCAGCTTACCAAACTAAAGAATGGAACTGAGTAGATATATGTATGGTATTTTGAAACTGAAGCATAACCACGTAACTACGAACTCGTATTTATTTCACAGTATCGTTTTTGCCAAATTTTGGAATAGGTAACTAAAACTGTGACGTAATTAAAATATACGTTCAAAATTCGCATCATCTTTTTGCAGCAGGATAGACTTCAATGCCTTATAAAAAAGTGAGCAAAATCCGTGGTTTCATTGGCTGCTGCACTTTAATCAACGGCAACTACCTGCAAAATTCGCTTAAAAGAGATAGGCTACTTCATCCTTGAACTAATATTACAGACCCAAGAGTTCTCGGAGACGTGCCAGACATATTTCTTGTCAGTGACTTAAGCCACTCAAACGCACATTAACTTGCAGTTCAGCCTCACCTTAAATAATAACGCGAATTTCGCACGTCTCTAGTAATTATGAGTTCCTAGTACCCTTGTTTTTCCTGTACTATAGTGTAAGAGTTGAGTCGAGGNTAAAATATACGTTCAAAATTCGCATCATCTTTTTGCAGCAGGATAGACTTCAATGCCTTATAAAAAAGTGAGCAAAGTCCGTGGTTTCATTGGCTGCTGCACTTTAATCAACGGCAACTACCTGCAAAATTCGCTTAAAAGAGATAGGCTACTTCATCCTTGAACTAATATTACAGACCCAAGAGTTCTCGGAGACGTGCCAGACATATTACTTGTCAGTGACTTAAGCCACTCAAACGCACATTAACTTGCAGTTCAGCCTCACCTTAAATAATAATCGCACGTCTCTAGTAATTATGAGTTCCTAGTACCCTTGTTTTTCCTGTACTATAGTGTAAGAGTTGAGTCGAGGGACTTGAGAGGTTCTTAACAATGAGGTCTTTATAGCCTACGAGGGTGAAATGAGGCGAGAATAGAGCAGCGCCGGAATGCAAGGACGGTGGAATCTGAAGATCCCCGAGAAATACCGCCGACCAGCGGCATCGTCCGGCACGATTCCCACTTGCGAAAATCCGGGAATGACCTGGTTCG
>NQII01000562.1:680740-690769 GCA_002778355.1 Clitarchus hookeri | reverse complement strand
CATGTGTCGATTTAGTTACCCTTATTTCGTTCCCATATCCCAAGAATAAAATTACCCGGTAACGCAGACACACACGGAGAGAACAGCCAACGAAATATTTGTTTGAATAGGGCCAAAAATATATTTAGTTACCTCAACAAAGTAATTTGTTGAGTAGTAAAACTTGAAAAGCAACAAAATAAATTTTGTAAATGTAAAAAAAAAAAAAGGTTTGAATGAACAAAACCTCTGTGTTGGAGCAAAAGAAATTAGGCTGTGAACAAAATATTTTGTTAAATCACATGTATGTATTAGTTTGAAAATTTTATGACAATTAAGAGGGTAACCGTGTTTGCTAGGGCATCTAATGATGCCTAATAAGGGTATAAACAACGCAATGAAACAAGTTCAAGGGGAANTATCCCAAGAATAAAATTACCCGGTAACGCAGACACACACGGAGAGAACAGCCAACGAAATATTTGTTTGAATAGGTCCAAAAATATATTTAGTTACCTCAATAAAGTAATTTGTTGATTAGTAAAACTTGAAAAGCAACAAAATAAATTTTGTAAATATAACGAAACACACGTTTGAATGAACAAAACCTCTGTGTTGGACCAAAAGAAATTAAGCTGTTAGCAAAATATTTTGTTAAATCACATGTATGTATTAGTTTGAAAGTTTTATGACAATTAAACCGGTTAACCGTGTTTGCTAGGGCATCTAATGATGCCTAATAAGGGTATAAACAACGCAATGAAACAAGTTCAAGGGGAANTTAACCGTGTTTGCTAGGGCATCTAATGATGCCTAATAAGGGTATAAACAACGCAATGAAACAAGTTCAAGGGGAAACTGAAAAGTAAAGCTGTAAAACTTGAAATACTTATTTGCAAACGTTGTACAGTATTGGAAATTCATGTATTTAATAACATTTCAATGCCATCAGTAGTCGTTTTAACGGACGTTGCTAAGACTTAGCGCTCAGTCGCAAGGACATCTAGGTTAGTATCTCGGTTAGACTTCAAATATTGTTTTTATATTGGCAGAAACTCTTTAGTGTACGTTGAGCCAAACAAATTTTTAGTTGCACAAACCAAATCTTTGTTTGAAGCAACCAAATAAGAAAAAAACAATAATTTGGTTTCAATAACTAAATATTTCATCACCTTTATATAGGGCCAGTGACTTTTCCCGTAAAAAATCGGAGCACACAGTAGACTTCAATACTATATACACACCTCAGCTGTTGTTATACCTCCATTGGCTGCTGGTGCCGTGTCCGTCTTTGACCAAGCCACTCAGGACTAAGTAACTCCGACACTGAACCTTCGTGATTCGTGCGCAAACGTTTAACACGGCCCAGAACATTTTTTTAGCCAATCAAAGAAGCTGGACGACCCTGCAGTGCTTTGGACTGTATCTTGTCTCGAAATCTTTTCGCGAAATATTATATTATAACCAAACAATTAATTTGGTTACGCCCAACAAATTTTGTTTGATTCAACAAAACTTTTTTTGTCAGTGTATACACGTAAAACCCACAGTCGTGTACCCTGCACAGTATGTAAACGCAGCAGCTGTTGCGTTGGGTTAAGTTACGGGACGAGTGTGATGCGACAGACCGAGAGAGAGAGAGAGAGAGAGATATATAGAGACCCGGGGGAGAGGAAGGGAGAGAGTAGTGGTGAGTCGTTGTCCTGNTAATGGCTGTGGAATGAGACCGGCTTCCTTATCCCTCCGGTTGGTCGACCCCGTCGCGGCTGCCCGCGCCCGGAAGTGACCTCCGAAATGCACGGTTGTCCTCGCCGCAGAGGTGGCATAGTTGGCTCGACCACCGCGGACGTGTTGGTGCTGACCAGACGAACAACGTCTTCAAGGGTTCGTATCATCGGGGGTCTTGGGGAGGCGTCGAGGGTGAGGCGAGGGTGAGTATGGCGCAGCGCTGGAATGCAAGGGCTGGAGGAACAGGAGATCCCGGAGATAACCCGTCGACTAGCGGCATCGTCCAGCACTATTCCCACGTGCAAAAGTCCGGGAGCGACCCCGTCTGGAATCGAACCCGGTTCGCATTGGTGGGAGGCAAGTAGTCTAACTGCTGCACCACCGCGGCCCCCGAGAGCTGCAAGATAAAACTCGAATTCTGCAGGTTGCAGGGATTGGAAGTGTGTCTCCCAGCTGCATAGTTGCCGTATCTGTGTCACAGAGTAATTAAACCTGAGATTACAGCTGAAAGCATGCCAGTAACAAGAGACCATAGGGCGTATGCACCACAACTGAACGCTACGATTTCGAACCTACTGATTTATATCTACACATAACAGGTCGTGAGCATGAATGGGATGGTTAAAATTTCATTTCTTACGCAGGCTCGTTGGTTAACAGCTAAGCAGATCATCCTAGTAGAAAATTTCCGACGGAGTTGCTTATTTACATGTAAAAACGAAAGACCAACTTATGCTTCAGACAAGACCCATGATTTGCAGCAAGAAATGTTGCGAGAAATACATTTGGAGTAAAGAAAATAAATCAGTGTTCTAAGAGCAATTTATAAAGATTATCCGCATTGTAACGATCGCAGAAGAACATATTTTAAAGACAATCAAACATGACCTATATTTAGGGCCAGTGACTTTTCGCGTAAAAATCTGAGCATACAGTAGACTTCAATACCATATACACACATCAGCTGTTGTTATACCTCCATTGATTGGCTTCTGGTGCCGTGTCCGTCTTTGACCAAGCCACTCAGGACTAAGTAACTCCGATACTGAACCTTCGTGATTCGTGCTCAAACGGTTAACAATGGCCAGAACATTTTTTTAGCCAATCAAAGAAGCTGGATGACCCTACAGTGCTTTGAACTGTGTCTTGTCTCCAAATTTTTTCGTGAGATATAACTGCCCCTAGGTATAGGCTTTTCACGGTAAAGTGAGTACTTTCGAGGCCCTAATTACTTTTTTCTTTCAGTCATTTTTTATCCTTTAAGAACGTTTTAAAATACATGTTGCCATGTAAGTAATAAACACTGTGTGTATATTCCACCGTACTCGGAAGTTAACGTCTAGAACTAAAATAAAATATATTTATTGACTATTATTCGGAATGAGAGGGCTTGCAGAAGTGCTCACTTTACCGTGAATAGCATATATATCAAAGCTATTCACTTTTATTTTAGCACTTTTGATTTCAACCTTTGAAAAATGTATCTGTTCCTAACTGCATATATTTTAACGGGCACACTGATTAGTATTAGACGAGAAAAGTTTGTAACGACGGAGGGAAAGTAGTTCCGCGTATTAACGTCAAATTAAAAGTGTTACGTTAACGTTTGTGAATACTGAAATTAATTACTTTGCCATCTGTTTTTTAATGCATGCAAGTAGAGGTGTGCAAAATTCGCGTTATCTATCGGTGACTGGACCGACTCTACAGCCTTGTAAACAAGTGATCTCAGTCCGTGGTTTCATTGGCCGCTGCGCTTCAATCAACGTCATGTTCCCGTGCAACATGTTGACGAATATCTACGAAAGGGTTAATTTGGAACGTGAGTACATAAAACAATAAAACGTAACTTTTACCCACCTTCCCACCCAATGTAAAGATAGAAATCAAGGCAGTTATGTGGGGCAGAGATGCATTGTAAACGTTATTTCCACTTCCATAGTCACGCTGTTAAGTTTGAAAAAAAGGGGGGGGGGAGATAATTACATATACGTGGAAGAAATTGTATCAGAAACGTAAGTTCCGTATTCAGAGCTTTGCCCACGACGTCCCTAGAGCAAACGCCCTCCGGTTCCCATCGCCTTTGATGGCCAGCACTTTAACCTCGGCTCCCTCTCATTAATCTTAATTATGGACTGTGTCGCCGTAACAATCCATGGCATAGGGCAGACGGCAATGGCTCTATCGCCTCTTGGCTTACAACCCCTTCCCCAGCCATAACGTCACCCCAACCCCCTTATCACTCTCTTACCCCTCATCCTCGTACACAGTTACTGCCACAGACTGTTCACGGTAAGTTGAGCGTATCTGAAGTCAACCTTTGAAACATGCCACTGCCCCTACCTGCGCATATCTCAACGGACACTTTGGAAGGCATGCACCTGGTAAAGTTGGTAATGACAGAGGGAAAGTAGTTCCGTGTCTTAGCGTTAAATTAAAAGTGTCAGGCAAACATCTACGAATAATAAATTATTTATTTTGATTTCTAGGTTTTATAAAGCAACACAAGTGTAAGAACTATTCAATTAGGAAAATATTGACTTTTGTGATAATTTCACGAACTCACTCGACCGGCGCGTGAATAAAGTGATCAAATACTTAGCAATGTTAATTTTGCATAATGGCGTAAGAATACACAGCGTGCGTACAGGCATATCTCAAGACGCCACGAGGGCACGATGGCTGAGCGGTTAGACAGCTCGCCTCCCACACGGTTCGGGTTCAATCACCCGGCCGGCTCACTCCGGGATTTTCACAAGTGGGAATCGTGTCGGACGATGCGGCTGGTCGGCGGGTTTCCTCAGGTATCTCCCGTTTCCCCCGCCCCTTCATTCCGGCGCCGCTCCATTCTCACCTCTCTTCATCCTCGTCGGTTCTCAATACCACGCTGTTAAGAGCCGCCCAAATCTCTTCACTCACACGCTGCTACTTCCAACTCTTCTGAAGCCCTGCTAGAGTTCTACTTCCAGGATATTCCTCTACCTCATGCAAACATAGCTTAACAAAATCTAGAAAATTACACCAGAGGGACAAGTCACCGAATTTAAGCGCTGCCAACGTAACAATATTTTGCATAAGGACTAATTCTTAATAGGCATTACCAACACACCTGTTTTCTCACTGTTCTTATTTAAATTGATTTTAAATTAAATGTAATAATTTATAAATAAAATGTAAGTAAAAGTTAAATTTAACCAAAAAATAAGTTAATATTAAGTTAACAGGATTATAAAACGCTTGTAATACATCGCATATGATAGGAAATAATCAAACACGTAATACATAATAAAAGTGAGAAGAAACCGAGAATATACTATACTAGTGAACAATTATGCACTACATTATAATACCTTTCATCAGTGTTGGCTAAGTTAGCGGAGGGAGTAGGGGATCTGTTCTGCCTTACTCTGTACCCCCTACCCCCTTCCCTTAGGACCACATCGTTCCTTTACCGCCAACTGACCACGAACGCAGCAGTACGCGGAGTTCATGTGTCTTCGACTGTCGGCCACGTGCTCGCGGATTAACTTAACACGGGCCGGGCTGCCAACGAAACTGTGTGCCACAAGGAACTGGGACGGCGGGTTCGTGAATTAATTATAGTTGGTTCGGGGATCGGTAGCACTTTCTAACAACTTCCGCGCGATGTAGAGACCTCCCGGCACGAGGGCTTGGAAGGGGGTTCCCGAGTACCGAGTACAAAGGCCGCAGAGCGGTGTCCGATCCAGGGCAAGAGGAGGCCTTTGTGTGTGAACACAGCAAATACACCCACAGCCGCAACACAGATCTGCAGCCTGTTCGCGGTATCTTCAAGCTTTTTTTAAAACAAACCTTTGTAAAGCCACCCAGAGTGTGACGTCTTTTGCTTGTTTCCTAAACATGTCACGCATCGCTCGCGCGTGTTTTACGCTCCTGTTAACATGAAAACATCTTATATTTGGTTCAGATTAACTTTTACTTATGTTTCGTCTGTATTCTATAATTAGGGACAGTGACTTTTCGCGTAAAAATCAGAGCACACGGTAGACTTCAATACTATATAAACCTATCAGCTGTTGTTATACCTCCATTGGCTGCTGGCGCCGTGTCCGTCTTTGACCGAGCCACTCAGGACTAAGTAACTCCGACACCGAACCTTCGTGATTCGTGTGCAAACGGTTAAACACGGGCCAGAATATTTTTTAGCCAATCAAAGAAGCTGGACGACCCTACAGTGCTTTTAACTGTACCTTGTCTCGAAATCTTTTCGCGAAATATCAGTGGTCCCATTATTAGGAATCCGAAAATTTCCTTAGGTCATTTGAAGGCCGGAGTAAACCCGGCTGTTGTGTATACACCGCAGGCGCTGTCATCTGTTCATTGGCCGGCCCCTTTAGGCAGCCGCCTGGGTAGGCCGCCGAACGGTGTGCAGAGCGCCAGCAGAAAAAGTTTTATTAAAAAACCTCCCAACGTGTCTGAGTAAGGTCTGCTTACGAATAGCATTTAAGAAACGATACGCGTCTGTATGGGTTATTCGGTTCCTAAATGTTTCTCTAAATTATGTTTTTGTGGTAGAGAAAATGGCTCAAACGGGTGTTTTCACGGTCACTTTTAGGTACGAACATTCCGGTACAAAAGATTAAAAAAGGATAAGGAAAGTGCAAAATTGTTTTGTTTATGTTTACTTCATAAAATGGTAGGGTCTCCACTGAAAGTCCCGCAGAGGCGCGTTATCGTCGGCAAGACCGCACACCAGTTCAGTGCTTTGCACGTAGAGACGACGACAGAGTTGATGCGCATTCTTCGGTCGGGCGGCCACCTTAATGAGCACTTTACCCTGTGTACTAGATTGTGCGTGATTGGCTATGTCCCTTTCTTCGTGTGTATTACTGGTTCATAATCCTGCAAGGAGTGTCAGGAAACGGGTCGTCCAATCACAGAAGCACTGAGTCGAGAGATGTTTATAGAGAGGAAAGTACCATATATTCAAATCTATTTCACTGCCGGTACTTATCTTACGGGTCCGGAACTACAAGCTCAAAGATGTAGCAACTCTATCAACTTCCGTTACAAAAGACACTTCGATGTACAATATGCGATTATTGCTATGATTGGTAACGTACATAATCGATAGCTATATTTTGAAATTTGCTTCGTTCTTTATAATTTCCAACGTACATTGTTCACAAAATACTGAGCGTTAGCATTCAAATAATCATAAAATATATGTGTGTCAGTGTTTATTTACAATATTGCATATTTCATAATTAGAAAAATATATTTATATTAAATGGTTTGTTTTCTTACAGTGAGTAGTTTTGCATCAATGTATTCCACACGATCTCGCCATGTGATGTGTAAGGCGTAAACTACTTAATCATTCCAAGACAGTCGAGGACAGAACACAGTTTATTTTCACTTCCTGTGATGTTTTTAAAAAAAATAACTGGCACTTTAAAGCACACTAAAAACAATTACAACGCACGTTTCAATAAGAGCGAACAAAAATGATACATGGGACGTGTGGTCTGCGAAGCCAGGGAAAGGAGATGGAGCGTAAACATGTGTGTGTCCGCATCGGTTTCGTGTTATTGATATTTCGCGTGCACGCTATTGACAGGTAGTACCGTACAGGAACATTCCACTGGCGGACCGGTGTTAACGTATCAGCCCGTGGCTCACGAGAGCTGCTCAAAGTGTCGGACACCGATCTCGAGGCGAGCACGACAACGACGTATGATATCCTGCTCCGCGGTCTACTCAGGTATCCCACGCCCGTTGCCTCTGTTGTCGTCACAGGCGCGTACTGTGTCGGTGCAGGGAGGACAGAGCCACCTCGAGGACCGTAGGTGAACTACACACACACACGCTACGTGGGTCACCCACGTGTTTACACCCTTTAACTGGCCTCGAGGACAAAATGCTCCCGATCTCGAAACGTTCCGTTGTGCCGCTCCTGTACCCAGTTTCATTTCTGCACGCTTCTTACGGAACCATCCTGCATGTAAGCGCGATTAAAACCACGTGGCTCACTGCTCTGCTATGGTTTTGGATTGGCTGGAGGAAGACACGTGAAAGTCGTTACTAGCGCCATCTATCTTTTGGGGAAACAACTTCCTGAGATCACAAACGAAATATAACGCCCAAATAGAATTTCCCCTTCCTGTATAGAAGTAACAATAAAGTTTAAGTGTTCGCCTATTCTATCCAATCATCGCCTGAGCTCGCGAAATGAACAGAGACGAAACGGCGTCGCGGTTCCTTTTATGTGAGCGTACCCAGTCTCTGATTGACTGCGCGAGGCTCTGGAAACGGGCCTTGCGTCTGATTGATTTGTGCATGCAGCGGAAGGATCCCTATTGGTTAGACTGCTGACAGGCAAGTAAGTTACTAGGCGCTAACTGGCAAACGGCGACCTATAGTCTAAAGTGAATCCTGGAGGGGTGGGGCCACGGTGGTGTAGTGGTCAGACTACTCGCCTCCCCCCCTTGACAAACCGGGTTCCATTCCCTGTAGAGTCGCTCCCGGATTTTCGCAAGTGGGAATCGTGCCGGACGATGCCGCTGGTCGGGGAAGGTTTTCACGATGGATATCCCGTTTCCTCGCCCTTGCATTCCGGCGCTGCTCCATTATCACCTCATTTGACCCTCATAAGGCTCTCAAGACCTCGAAGTTAAGTGCCGCCCGAATATCTCTCAACTCAATTCTACTGTGTACAGTAGACACCTCAAATTATAGGATTTCTACGGTTATCTAAACACTTTCCAATTAAACCTCCGAAAAGTGCCACTGCCCCTATCTGCATATACAGAATGTTCGGAATCTCAGTGCTCAAACGCCGGGAATAATTTATTTTAACCAATAGAAACACAAAAACCATATACGCTTATATCAGAAAACCTATTTCTTATATAAAATAACTGTGTTCCAATTTGCTGCTTACAACAAGTGCAGGACAAGGCGGTGCGACCATGCGTGTAGAGCAAGTTGCATAGGCAGTAGGAGCGTGATGCTGCGTATATAATAATTTAGTGTCACGCGCCTAAAGACCAATATACGCACAATTTTAATAGTGCGTAGCTAGAATAATTTTAAGTCGCGCGTGAATGACTGAACACAAAAAGGATGTATTCACTAAGGAAACNGCCATTTTTTTTAGTGTGTAAAAATTCTCATAATAAGGTGCCTACGTAAATGGAACTAATCGTTAAAGGTACGTAAATTTCGCGATTTGTTTTGGCAACAGCTTAAGGCTGTTAAGTTTTTTACGTGTTAAGAGCCACAACTGTTTACTTAGTGGGCCTTCTCTAGTTGTGATACGGATCCCGTTGTAAACAGTTGTGTGTATTATAACTTTTTTTAACAAAGTAGTATTTCTAGGAAAAAAAAATTTAAATCGCTGATTCTTAAATTAAGTTATTGAATTATAAATGCAGTCGTTGAAAAGTGTCAAAGTCAGCAAAAAAATCGCTGTAAGTATCCCTCTGTTTGCGATATTTATTCTTTTTTAAAGCAGATTGCTGTAAGTCACCGCTTGAAGTTCTCAGGAAGCAGTACAGGCGCTAAGCTTGTTTGTGCTGTTTTCTATCGCCTTCGCAACGCTTCTCTACGGCTGGACGTAACCTGGAGGTTCATACATTTTTTTTTTACTAGTGAGGTAAGTGCTGTCATGGGGAGAAGCTTCTTTTTTTTCAATGATAATAATACGGTCATGATATTGCTTCTGGTTATTCACTACTTAAAAGAGCATCGTTCAGGACGTGACGAAATTTCTCTGGTCCGATCATGAAGTAAGCGCGCGAGTGTACGTTCTTGAAGTTGTGACACGCCACAGAAAGAATTCCCGAAATTCAATGTACTCCACTGATCGTGAATTAAACTCTTAATTTTCGACGGGCCGTAAATGAGTGAGCGAAGGGAGTGAAGAGATTAGAGCGGCTCTTTAACATCGAGGTCTCGAGAGCCGGCGAGGGTAAAGCGACGTGATTACGGAGCAGCGCCGGAATGCAAGGGCGGGGGAAAACGGGGAGATCCCCGAGAAAACCTTCCGATCCGCGGCATCATCCAGTCACGATTTCCACGCGCGAAAATCCGGGAGCGACCCCCGCCCGGAATCTTACCTGATTCGCCTAGTTGTAAGGCGAGTAAGTCTAACTACTACACCACCGCGGCCCCTCGGGCCTTGTAGTCTTGCCCACTCGCCACAGACAGACAGGGAAGTTGTGAAAGCAACAGAGAGACAAGGTGCAGCGCGCGGCCCCAATAGACGTGACTCGGCTTGGTTACCCTCCAGCGACATCCGCCAAGAGGATAAAGGACTCCGGTTGGGAAAGGACAAAAAAA